>VZRU01014871.1:73961-106392 GCA_013398155.1 Pedionomus torquatus
GGGGGGGGGGAAATTTGACCTCTCAAACTTGCTGTGTTTTGACAATGTTATTTGAAACAAAATAGTTAGTCTTGTCCTGCAAGCAGTGTTCTTGCAATTGACCTTGAAATCTAAATGTAGTTTACCTTCTCTAATGGAAGTGCTGGAAGGTCTAAGCCTGGCACATTTCATAGGAGTCCAGACAAGAGCGGGGAATACCCTTGTGATGACTAGGATAATTTATTTGGTCTCCTCTGCCTCTAACTTTACTTGAATCCCCAGAATAAGCTACTGCTTGGTCAGAGCAAATCAGGATGTTGGTATTTGCTTTTTTTCCCATTTGATAATATTTGGGAAAGTGCTTCCAGGTTGGCTTAGAGGATGCAAACATCTGTGACAGATGAACTTGATGCTGAGCTATGCGTTTTGGGAGAAGCAGTCTTTACCCACATTAGCATTTTGTAGAAGTGTGGAGTGAGGGAAGGAAATAAATGTGAATCTTGAAAGCAAAATTGATTGGAAAGGCTGCATTTGTAAGTAAAGTGGGTTATAAAACTGGAGCTGATAGAGGCTTTTAAAAAGCTTGTGCTAACTTCTGATTTAGTGTTCTCTGTCTTGGAGGATCAGAGCTGGAGAGCTGAATGCATTGCCTATCACAGTGTTGTATGTGTTTAAAAATAGCTGTAGTCCAGCTTCAAAGATGCCAGTACGTAATGGGCAGAAATCCATGTTTCTCAAAACCTCCTGAGTGAGGCTGAATGAGAGTAACAAGGGTACTGTGCCCCACACAAGCCATGAAACTGGAGATGGGGAAATGCTGCATGACTGAGCTGTTGATTATCTGGGGCAGCAGCAGCAGTACAGATAGTGAAGAAACCCAGATAAATTGGTCTGCCAGTGGCAATGGAGAGTTTCTACGGAAAACTGCAGCTCATCAGAGACTAGTTTAAGATTGGCAGGTGTTCTGAACAAAATCAGGGCTTTGCACTTTACCAAAGTTTGGCACTGTCCCACACTAGGTGGTAAGGACTCTCATCCTAAATTTTGACATTTTTCACACTGACAGGTTCAGATCCAAGTAGGATTTTTTTTTTTCCTTTCTGACAGATGTAGTAAGTCCATCCTTTGAGCAGAGCTGTAGCACTAAGCCTTGTTTTGGTATGGTGATACCAAAGGGCAGAGGTGGCAGTGCACGGTTACCAGTTGTGTCAGCTTGGCTGTTCTGCAAGGGAAATGTCCTTCTCTCTGTATAGTAACTTTTGCAAGCATGAAGGACTAAGGGAGTGTGTTGTTCCCCACCCCTGCCTTCATTCCCCACATACTGTTTGTGGTACCCGTCTGCCTGCAGCTTTAATATCATGCTCATTAAAGAAGTCCCAGATCAATTGCATGAGGAGAAGTGGGGTGGGCTGCCCTGAGCTTCTGGAGCCATAATAATGTGCAGGCCAACAATGGGCCCAGTGTTCTTTCAGCTGATGATTAAATACTTGGCTCATAAATACCAATATTATGTAATTCTGAAATCAGGTCAGCAAATCATGACCATATGGAAGAGTCTCTGTTTGGGAAGATTTGAGTCTTCCAAAGTCAGTCAGAGGAGCAAAATAGGCTTCTCGTCAAGAGTTGGTGAGAGCAGTGGTAGTGATTTAAATCCCTTATCTCTGCTCATGCCCATCATCTCCTGTCTTGAGATTAAAAGTGTGATCCAAAGACCTGGGGTTTATGTGACTAGGCTCAGGACTGTTGTGTTTGCTTGAGCTCTGGCAGTCAGCTCTGCTGCCTCTGGAGCTCATTTCCTCATTGGTGTGAAGGGCAATGACTGCAGGTGGAGACCAGCAGGATGTTCTCTTACTGAGAGGCCTAATCTTAACGGATGCTCAGTACACCCAGTCTGACCTGATGAATTTGCATACCCAGTAGATCCTACCTGTATCTTGGGACAGGATTCTGGCCGCCTATGAAGTTAACTTCAAAGGTCTTTTCTATCTCTGAACACTTCAATCCCATGACCTCGTATCTGAATTAGCCATAAATCATTTGTTTTGGTTTGTAGTGACTGATGCTAGAAACTCTTAATCCCTTTATAAATTTCTCTGTGCCTACCTCTCAATATCTGGGGAGGGCTACCAAAAATCAACTAGAAGGAAGAGGCTATGCTTGCTACTTGCAAGCACAGGTGATGTGATAAATCCAGACCTGTTCTTCAGAGAGGCTACCTACAATAAGGGTATAGAAATACCCTTGTTGTGTATTGAGGCATACAAGATCTCCCACCAGCAGTCACACGTGCTCCCAGCGACATACCAGCATTTTGCCCAAGGGCTTCCCTTGCTCTTGTAATATCCACATTCACTGCTTTCCTATTGTTACCAGTTTAAATAACTCATGGCATTTTATCATCCACATGTGGTCAGAATATAGAACCAATATGGAACACCTTGTAAAAATAATGGGGTGTGAGAACAGGTAGTTAGGAGAACAAAGCTACAACTGTCTTTTATCTGTTCTTGGAGGAAGTCACATTGTTGTGAGCTTCCATTTTAGCTCCTATGTGGAGTGTGGAAGGTCCCATGTTTTATTTTCCTCTCTTGGAGGAGGAAGATACAGCTTTCTGCTGACAGAAGGGCTTGAAAGCAGTACAGCCTGATGATCAGAGAAGTTATGCAACCTGCATTCTTCTAACTCTAGCCTATGGCCTTGGGCAAGTCATTTAGTGTTGTGAGGTCCAGCTTCCCACTGCTGCAGGAGGCTTTGTTCACCTGAGGTGTGACTTCCACAGTTATCCGAAAATAACCTGCTCTTAACAAGACTAAAACAATCTTTCCCTTCTGTTTAATTTTTAGTATGTTGAGGAACACCTTCAGAAGCATCACGATGAGTTTGCATTGCCCTGGCTGCTATTTGAGCTCTTAGGGCAGCATTAGCAGCAATGCAGAGCAGGACACTGGACTGACAGGGCTTTGCTAAATTCAGGTGATTAAATTCAGCAAGTCCTTTTTTGCCGTGCTCAGCAATAACAGATGGGTTCAGCGGTGCCTGCTTTAGGATTCTCTGCTGAACAAATGCAAGGAAATTTCTGTTACAAGCCTAGCCCAGACATGAACGTCAGCAGTCTTTGGAGTTTCCTGCCCATCTCTCTCACCAGTCTCTGCAGCGATGAAGAGATCATCTGCTGAGGGTGGTCACTTCTTGATGCTGAACTGCAGAGATGATTTTCTTTGGTTGACTCTGGAAACAATTATATTATCCACTGCAGGGAAATGCACTGACTGTTTCGTGGTAGGCAGGAAAATCATACATATCACTGTAATTGGAATAAGTACGTCAGCAGCTTCAGACAACTGTCTGGTATCTTCATCTGTAGTGGGCAAATTATAGTTTCAGTCAGAATTAATTCTTATCCACAGGAGGAGTGAAGCCAGAGAGAACAGAACGAACTCGGCAAGGGAGCACGCACAGTACATCTCCAACAGACTGCTCTGAACTAGCTCAAGTGAAGCTTTCTTCTGTGGATGCAGTGAGGCCATTAGCTGGCTAAAAGTACCTTTTGAAACAGAGGAGCATCCATCACCTACCAAAAGCATCTCACATGCTAAGGAAAGCCAGTGGATGTTTCTCTATTAATATACTGTCTTTCAATATAAGTGGGCTTTCTTAATGCAGGAGAAGATCACCAACATTTTTTCCCCTCCTCTTCCCTAGTTTTAGATAAAAGCTTTTGGGTGAGAGACTTGAGAAGACCAAGAGAAAGATTATTTTTTTTTTTGTGGACAGATTGGTTTTTTTTCTGCTTCTTTGCCTTTTCTGCTTCTTTTGCCAGAAGTATTCTTTTGCGAGTGTTGTGAATGAGTGAAGGAAAGAGAGAGCAAAGGAGAAGAGATTTTAGGGTAAACCTTTTTCTCACTAAAACAACTCAAAAAGAGCAACAGCAACATTTTTTTTCCCCCCAGTTTTAAAAAAACTTGAAGTAGATCAATAGCACATCAGTGTTGCACACATTGGTGAATTTCTGCGTTGGAGGAACAGGTGCTGCTGGGAGCATGGGTGGCAGTGCCATCACCTCAGATGGCCCCTTCGCCTTCCTCCAGTGATTAACAGGAGGTGGCTCCCTGCAGTGATTACTGTGTTTTAAGCTGCTTGGTCCAGCTTGGAACAATTATCCAGCTGCCTGGGCACTGAGAGCACAAGCTCTGGGCTTTCCTGTCTGGGATATTAGCCGAAACCAGTGTGATCCAAGACAACTGGAAGCCAACGCTGCTGCACATCATCTCTGATTCAGTTCTGGGAAACTGAAGATGCTGGTGGATTCTGAGGTCAGTTAGCAGCTCTTTCAGAAGAAGGACTGGGCTGTCACATTCACTTTGCTGCTTTTTACTGTAAAAGGTCCCCATACAGTGGTCTTTCCCCATACAGTGGTCTTTATGCATAGTTATCCTTTTCAACCTTCCTGCCAAAGATTCAGCCAGTACAGACAGTGACAGTAATGCAGCAGGTTTGTTTGACATCAGGGCTAATTAGCAATTATCCAAATCTAGGAGCAAGCTCTTTCAGACCTAATTTTTTTTCCCCCCCTTTTTTTTTTTCTTTCCTCCCCCAAGCAGGTTAGGCATAAAATTCCATCTGCCTAATTTGCAAATGCAAATGCTTTTATTATGCATCCAAACTGGGAAAGTGTATGCTCAAATAGATAGAGAGCCAATTTTATGCATGTAAGCTGATAATGCATATACAAATTAGCTGTATCCTCCAAAGCCTGCACCATCTTGAAACCTGCCCCCCTCTAAGGAAAACTTTTGAAAGAAGAAATCCTTTCCTCGTGCCAGTTTACGGTGGCTAAGCCTGTGCACCAGTTTAGTTAATTGTTTCGTTGCTGTTGCTTGTGTGGTTTTGTTTTACACAAAGGGATATTTTTCTGTGCCTAGAGATTACTCCTGCTGACAAGGACCAGAACAGAAGAGTTAGATGCTGTGGATGTACCTGTTGCTACACTCAAGAGTTTTTCTGCCCCAAGAGATGACGGGTGCAGAAAAGTGTGATAGAGCAGGGCAACCTGGATTGTGGAAACTGATGGTGAAAGGCAGTGGACAGAAGGCTGGAGAATGGGCTGGAGAGCTCAGCTGGGTGCATCAGCAGCCTCTGCTCTGCCTTAACGATGTTCTGCCCAGACCTCATTTATTTCCATCGTAACAGCAGATCCTGGTACTGTTTTTCCTCGTATCACATATAGGTCACCCCATGATTATCCTGAGACTTCGTCCCTAAAGCCTCCACCTTGGTGATGGTTCTCCAGCCTGCGTAGATCTGATGCTGCCAACCTGGCACTAGCCTCCCTGGATGGTTGTGCCATGTCTTGCTGTGTCCTTATAGTTTCTTCCTCTTCTTTTTACCCAGATGAGCAACAAAAGATCAAATAGTTTCCGCCAAGCCATCCTTCAGGGCAACAGGAGGCTGTGCAGCAAGGCGCTGCTGGAGGAAACGGGGCTGAGCCTTTCCCAGAGGCTGATCCGGCATGTTGCATACGAGACCCTGCCACGAGAGATAGACCGCAAGTGGTACTACGACAGCTATACCTGCTGCCCTCCACCCTGGTTCATGATTACCATCACTATTGTAGAGGCAAGTACCTTATTTTCCTCTCTCTGGGAGCCTATCCCACGCTGCCAAAGGCTTTGCTGGAACACCATCAAGGGCTAGGGAGACTCATTGATACTCAGACAAGGACAAGCATGCAGCTGATAGCCGTTTTGGCTTCCCTGTATATGTCTGCATAAGTGGTGACTGTGATCCTATCTGCCTCTGGGCGTGATTATTAGTCATTGAAACAATTTGTATATGAAAGTACAGAATTTGGGAAACCTTCTGAGGAGTAAAACTCTGGATAGTTCTAGGGAAACTGTAGTTCAAATAATAGCATTAGATGAACAATTCCTGTATGTTACGTCTGTTCTGTGAATGAAGAGGAAAAGGAGGTAAGAGAAACTGAATTAAATATTCTCAGCTGCTCATCCGTTGTCCTAATGAGATCTTTCACAGTTGCTGAGTAATGTGCTGGAATAAGCACAGAGAAGGATATAATAGGGTACTGAGTTCCTCTGACTCAGTGGCTGGTGTGTTTCAGAAGCCACATACAGAGTTATACCAATGTGTTACAGGTTCCTTGAAATAGGCAACTTTCACGCTGCGTGAAGGTGTCAAAGGGGAGAAGAATTATTGTGTATTTGACTTTTTCCTCCGTGATTTTGAGCTACAAAGTGTTTTTCAGCAAGAGAAGGCATTTACTAACCAAGGAATCTCCTTGCTCTTCTAGGTTGCCTTTTTTCTTTACAATGGAGTGGTACTAGATAGATTTGTGCTGCAAGTCACACATCCCTTATACCTGAAGAATGCATTACTTTACCATCCTCAGCTCCGTGCTCAGGCTTGGAGGTACCTAACCTACATATTCATGCATGCAGGGTGAGTAATTACAAACTGTGGAGATTCCCCACAGTTCAGGGAATTTCCCCAGAGAAGGGGAGGAGGAAGAAGTGACAGAATCAGCAATCAATTTTAAAAAATCAATTCTAAATTGCTGATAAAAATCTGAAGCTGTTGTGAAGTGTTGGGCAATGAGGGGCAAATCTTTGCAATCTTCTGGAGGCAACATAAGGAACTTTAAAGATGCTGCTCTTCTCCCTAGCAGTGCCGGGACCACACCTCCCTCTTACTGTGCACCTCCCCATGTGTGCTTCCTAAAACTCACCAAATGGAAGCCCAATAACCTTCTGGAGGAGCTGTGCAAGAGGTAGAACTGGTCTGCAAAGATGCTGTACTGGTACTAAAAAACTGCACAGTGTGTTCTTGCTAAACTTCCCAGTTGAGGTTGGAAAAGTCAATTAAATTTCACGTGCCTATGGTACATCATCACTTAGTAATGTTGTCCCTTCTGTAGGGACTGAGATAATGCCTAGAAGCCTGAATCAAGATTGAACTCTCATTTTGTACACTCTGTACAAGCATGAGTGTTCTGAAGAATTGACAGTCTCAACTGACCAAATGTACAGAGAATGGTCCATCTAACGCAAAATGCAAAATTTTGCATTAAAATTGAAAAAAAAAAAAAACACAGTAAAATGAATCCTCTTTCATCCTATGGGAGTTATGTAGCAGACTTGGGAAGAGAATACAAAGTGTGGAGATTCTAATTCTGTGCTTCTCAACTGTGCTTGTACTCCCAAGACGCAAAGAGACCAATTGTGTGATGTTTGTGATGCCATGGTGATGAGTGTCACAGGAAAGTTCATCCCTGTACAAAACACCCTGCCCGCTCTGAGTAGTTTCTCAGATCATTATTTTCACACATTCCTGGCAGATAATTGCAATTTTCTTTAATTCTGTCATTGAAAAATCACAGCAACAAGCTTTTTTTAGCAGAAGTTTATAGTTTGGAGCTGGATAAAGGCCCTTTGTTCTTACACAGAAAGCCTATATTCCCATCAGTCAATGTTCTCCTTTGAAAGGCCAGAAAGATCAAGATGATCTTTTTCCACATCTCTGATGGAAGACTTACTGATGTCTCCTCCCTGCCGTGGAATAACTGCGTCTGGGTGTAATTGCCCTTGAGCACTAGATGCGCCCCGGATCTCTGGATAAAATTCATAGGACAGAAAAGACTCCAGCAAGAGGAGAGTAGGAAAAAAATTATAGATGAAACTTTTGAATGTGACAACCTCTGTACTTTGCATGCTCCAAATCCCTCCAAAAAGTCCATTCCGTCCAGGTTTCAATCTGCAAGTGGAGGCTATTTGGCTTAGACATGAGGCTGGCTATATAAAATGAGTTGGAAAATTTCTGTTGCTAAACATGTGGGGAAAACTGGGCTTGTACAAGGAAGAACCACTTGATTTTAACTAATATTAGCTAATTTGTGTCTGGGTTTTCTTCTGGTGGTGATGATGTTCCACTGTACGTAACCACAAATGCTTTGGGGTACATTTGAAGAGAAGCACCTGCACAAGGACAATTTTTGCAGCATTTAAATATCTTCTTGTATCACCTGTGGCACGCTTTCCTAACCTCTGCAAGGTCACCCTTTCCTGTAGCAGGCAGTACTCTGGCGTTCTTCATGCTTACTGGTCAAAAAAAAATCTCAGGTTTATTTCACGTCTGTGGCTGGCTCTGAGTTGAAGAGGGGAAGGTGGTGTGCAGCAGACTCATTGGTTTTGTGTTGGATTCCAAGTTCTTTAGTTTTGTAGCCTTCAGAACAATGTGGAGTCCCGCTGGAACTATAAACCCCATGATTTATCTGCAGTATCTGGAGTTAGGCTGAATGTTCATTTGTTGCTAACTTCTATGTGTTAAGCTCCTTTTCATATCAGGAAAACAGATAAATCTTGGAAAGGTAATAACATTTGTTAGTGGTAGCCCATCATTCTCCTCTCGTTTTCAAATGAGAAGCTAACACAATGCCATAGGGTCTATTGTTATCCTGCTTCCAGCTGAGACTTTAAAATGGTAATGTGGAGTGCTCCTTAATTTAGTGCACTCAGTCTGGCTTTTTTGAAGTGCAAGTGACAGCCAGAAGGTGTCCAAGAGGACAGCAGTTGCTAAGGCTTGACTGGCTGTGCCTCTAGAAAGATTCCAAAAATGCACGGGCTGTGTGTTGGTCAACACAGGGAGGGAGCTTTGTCAAGGGCTGAAAAGGCAGGCAAAGTTGTAAATTCTGCCCTTCTGCTTTCATGGAAAGCAGACGTTGATTATCTGGGGCCCACACATTTGTAACACTGCCATAACTAATGACTTGCATTGATGCACAGTCCCATTTGTTTGGTCCCCGGGAAGGAGAAAGTCTTTAATATATCAATGAAATTGTCATTTCAAGAATGACGCATTCAGCACTGGCAAAGGCTAATTATATTTTATGGGTGCTTATTGACTGTGGAGCCTTCAAAGCTCTTAGCATGATGGGGAGAAGTGAATGGGATTGCTCCTGGAAAGTCTTTTACGAACAGCTGTGAATCAGAGCAGTCACTTTAGAGTCTAGGATAAACTTTGCTGAGTTCTTACAAAAGCTTCTTTTGAAAAATAAGACTCGGTGCTTTGTGTGCAAATGTTGGGTGCTTCCTCGTGACGGTGACTCTGCCAGCCAAAGCTTCTTCCCTCCTCTCCGTAAAAGGGCACTTGGACTCTTTTCTGTGATCTTAGTTTGACCTTTGCTGGTTGTTCCTGAGTTCTGTGAACATGCAGGATCAGAACAGGTGCCAGAATATGCCCATGCCCAGTGACTTCAAAAGTCTTGAGCAAGGTAATAAAAACACTCAGTTACATGCAGCAATTTCCCGTGATGACAAATTGCAGTGCCTTATCTAGGAGAGAAACTTATCCTTGGAGAGAAATTCAGTGGGAAACAAACCTATTAAGACATCCAGAAAGGACTGTTTCCTGCAATATCATTTCTCGCAGTTTTTTCTGAATCTGACTTTAAATTCTCATTTATGAGGCTGTTCTGTCATTACCACATCTTCCCATCATCGTTCTTCTCTGATGTATATGGGAAATTGCTATGGTAACATGAAGAAAGACCAAAACAGTGAAAATGCATGTAACAAACCAAAGATTCCTAGTAGCTGTCTGATAAGTGGTCCTTTTCTTGTATAAAATAGGATGTCAATTTTTTCAGTGTAATAGCTATTTTGTGCCCTTTCCCTCAAAAGATGCTAGCCCTTCTGTTAAGGGTACTGCTGGGTCATTTAGGTCCACCTATGTTGTAAGGAGGCTCAGGCACTCTTCATATAGAAAGCACCGTTCTCCTGGGTCCAGTGTGATGCAGCTGTTCAGCAAGGTGACAGTCCTGAGCCCAGGGTAAAGCTCAGACGGCAGCACAGTGTTGAGAGGGACCCTACACGGGGGCCTGGTGCTGTTATCGCATCCCTGGAAGATCCTGCAGATGGCATAGTCATGGGTAAATATTTGTATAGGGCTTTGAAAAGTAACAAGACAGTTTTGTTAAGTACTATTGATTAGAACAGCAAAGAATTTGCTTTGAAACTATTGATTCAGCACAAGAGAAAACTGGTGTGCTGGAGTCTTTACCAAACAGGCACATCTTAGCTGTCACACTCTCTGCCTCTAGGCTGCAAGTGATCCTCCACGTCCTGGTGTGCACAGCGGAGTCTCCTACAAGACTAGGCTCATTCCTGTTGTGTTGAGCATGAGTTTTGCTATTGACTGTCATGAAAACAAGGGTAGGTGAGCAGAGAGCTTCAGTGAACACACCTGCAGAGAATCATAGAATGGTTAGAGTTGGAAGGAGCCTTAAAGACCATTGAGTTCCAACCCCCCTGCCCTCGGCAGGGACGCCTCCCACTAGACCAAGTTGCTCTAAGCCCCATCCAGCACCATTTGTGTCTCACTGGGCACCTAATCGGAGATATAATGCTGTCTGCTTCTCATTCTGACCATGTTCACATTGAAGCCATGCAAAAAAAAGGTGAGGGTCAGATAGCACAAAGAGTAAAACAGTGTCACAAGGAACCAGCAACTGTCTTGGGACTGTGATAGATGTGCCTTGTTCTTGACCTGATACGTGCTCCCCATCATGGCAGTGTAATATGTGCAGGAAAAAGCTGTATCATTAGGAGAGGAGAAGAGAGGAGCAGGTCAAGTTTGTGGCTCCTGTTCCAGGCTCTACTGCTGTCTTACTGCTTTTTTGGACAAGTCATTCAACTTCTTCAAACTACTTCTATATTTAAAAAAAAAAAAGTCTCACTGGGAATCAAACATGCTATGAGATCTTTGTCTGAAAGGACCTGGGTGGAGATGAAAAAGATAATGAGCAGCGAGAAGGGAAGAAATGTTGCAGCTCTCAGTCTGATTTTTTTCAGGAACCATTGTTTTTTCCCAGTGTTACAATCTAATTTCATGAAGAAGGTGCTGTTTGCTTTCCTTTCCAAGTTATCTGTCTCAGGGGTAGAGAAGGGGAACAAAGACTTAGAAAAGAGGCCAACTGTTGTTTTTCCTTGCCACAGGATAGAACACCTTGGACTCAATGTTGTCCTTCAGCTCTTGGTTGGGGTTCCCCTGGAAATGGTACATGGAGCTGCGAGGATCAGTTTTGTGTACGTTGCTGGAGTTGTGGCAGGTAGGTGACACTCCTGGAGGCCCCAAATGGAGGAGCATCTGAAAAAGGAGAAATGTTTTGTGACATTTGGGTGTAGGAAAAGAGCAGTCACTGATCTGTGTGTTGAAATTCTTTTGGTGTCTGGAGGTGGGAAATACACTGTGTGTGTTTCTAAGTAGCCATAGGCTCTGTTTAGCAGACCTGCTAAAAAAGCACAACCTGTTACTTTAAAATAGCGTTGCTTTAGGTGGTCTTCCTGAATGTGGAGGTCATGATGTTCCTTTCCTCTTGTGTCCCACAGAGGCATAGAAGAGAGGTGGCATTACAGGTGCCCCTGCATGAGGAGACTTTTTCTTCCCCCCCCAGGTCCTGTGCTGTCTGCTTTTCCACACCCTGAGTAAGCAAGAGGTATTTGGTGGCAGGTTGTGAGCATTGCACAGGAATCTTGAAATTCATTTAATCATTAAGCCATTGGGTTTGATAGATTTGAGAGTTTGTGCTGTATTCCTTTTATTTATGTTTGGCATTTCCAGCAGTTTGGAGGTGATGGAAGTTAGCTGACAATAGATCAACATCTAATTAAAACAGGGGGATAGTGTAAGAACACACAGTGGAACTTAGGCAATGATTGGCTGCCTTAGTTCAAGATTTATGATGACTTTTTTTTTTCCAGCTATGTCATTTTATTTTTTTCCATAATGAGCAGATAAAGCCTTTATAAACTGGTCTGCATTGTATTCCAATAAATTCTACATTCCAGTAGAGAGACTGTGGAAAGAATAATTGGACAGATCTAGGCATGGTACAACCCCCCTGCTATTTAATGCAGAGAAAGGAGTTAGCAGACCAGGTCTGCTGTCCCATGCCCGTTATTTTAATAAGTGCTAAAGTGGTCCCCAATTTGAAAATTTCCAGACATAAACTTTTCCACATAGACCCATCTACCAAACCACAATGTTTCATTTGTATATATGTAAATAAGCATCACACGTCTGTGCCAGATAAGTGAAGCAAGCAGGCATTGAACCTGCTGCCACTGAGCCCAGATGAGCATTGCGAGTTGCCAGCTGCCTTTCAGACTCCCATGGCCATGGACTTGCTGACGGGGTCCATGGGGCCAGAGGCAGATTTTACTTGGGCGTTGGGCTGGGCTGAATGCCCAGAGCTCTAGAGACATGTAGCCAGTGCCTGAGGGAAGCTCAGTACCCCACCTAGCATTGGTGGTTCATTTCTGCTACACAAATGATCCCGTTTATTTTCTCAGACAAGCTGCCATGTCCTCATGGACTTGTCTTTCACACTTTATGACCTGTAAATTGTGGAAGAAAGTGCCAAATGGAAGGAGGAAACTTCCCTTGTTAGTGCAGGATGGAACTACGAATGGGACTGGACAGTCCTACACAGAGGGACATCCCATGATACCCTTACCTGTTTGAGTTTATTAAACACGTGTTATTGTTTGACGTGCTAGGAGAATGAGGCAAACTTATGCAGAGGACCTGGCTATATAAATGTAACACACTCCCAGATAGTCAGTAATAAATGCTAAAATGTAGACACAGGCAACAATGGCCACTCTCGACTTTTTTTTTAAATTCTCATTTATCTGGCTTTGCTAAGAAGACATGTTGAGACTGAGATTGAGAGGCTGAAGGTCAGTGCGTTGTCCAAGGTCTTAACTGCAAGCTCTTATTACTCCTATCTTAATTTCTCATTAACTTTTTCCTTAATGGCAGTGTTTAAGAGCTGCAAAGTCTCAGGGCCATACAGTAAAGGAGGGAGCTATCAGCAGAGTTGGTTGGTAGAACCTCAGCACTTAACCCAGAATAAGCTGAGCAATTAGCAAAGAAGTTTGTTAGATTCTGTACTACCAAGCACTATCTCAAGATTTGCCATTGTGACATTTTCCCATTCCTGCTCATCACAAAGACCTTTGCTATCACTGCCTTGTGACGCCACAGCTGCCTTTGGCTCTCTGTCTCTTAAAAGTTCACAATTAAAGGAGCTTTGAGCAGATCCAAACATTCAATTGGGATAAAGAGAAGCAGTGTCTATGGCTGGATGTATTGTTATTAGCGGTACCTTTATGTGATTGACCTGTCATTTTGTGTTTGCTGCCTTCATCCAGGCTATTTTTAGCTAGTTTTACTCTGAAGCTTTGTGCGTAACAGGCTGGGCTTTGATCGGAGGCCTGTGCTAAGTTACAAGTCCCCAGTTCCTTCTCACTGTGCAAATATCTGTCTTGCCAGCATGGGAGCTACTTCTATTTTATCTTCAGGTGAGGAGCATCACACAGGCATTTTTGTGTCTCCTGCTTCCTTGTTGTTTTGATCAGAGTGTATGTGCCTTTTTGCAGCACAGATTTGAAGATCCATTGCTGCCCGGCTTGGCCGCTTTTAAAGTAGGTGCAAAAGAATCAATCAGACACTGTCTTGACATTACTACAGGACTTAGTGAGCTTCACAAGTCCCTCAGTCTCCTACCTTATCTGTATATCCCTAACCTGCAGCAATTAGCACAAAACGGGCAGTAGCAGGGATGTAGGGTAGGAGAGAGTGTGTTTATTTGGCTGGCAATTGTCACAAACCCTTGTTCTTCCTCCCAGGGTCCCTGGCAGTATCAGTAGCTGATATGACTGCGCCTGTGGTGGGCTCCTCTGGAGGCGTTTATGCTCTTGTCTCAGCTCACTTGGCCAATATAGTCATGGTGAGTACCAGAATGACTGTCTAACCTCTTTGGAAGTCAGCTGGGTTTGGTGGCCTAAAGGGATTGGAAATAGGGCCTGACCTGGCTGTTGGTCATTCAGAGCTTGCCTCAGTTAAGAGTCTTGTCTCGGTGTGTGGTCCTGGAGTGGAAATGTTAAGCTGAAGTTGGTGGTTTGGTACCCTGATGGCTGGCAGCTTGCCAGGAGAAGCCAAAGATGCTGGTAATCCAAGATTTATCAGTGTACTCCAGGCGATCAGCTCACCTTGCAGCAGCTGACACATGTTTGGAAAAGAAGGAGCTGGTGGGTTCTGCAGAAGTTGCAGACTTGTTTCCATCTCCACGTGCCATGAAATGTTATCTGATACCTAAGGAAATGTAGTATCTGCTTTGTGTGCAGGTTATCCCTTAGCTCCATTTGTAAAACCCAGACTGAAGCTGAACCCTGGGTGTACTAAAGAGGCATCTTTTTGCTGTTTCACCTCATGAAATACTTTACAAAAGTCAGTAAATACTTTACAAAAGTCAGTAAATACCAACATTGTAATTTGTCTAAAACATGGAAACAGGAGCTCAACCAAGGTCCTCAGCTAGGTGGTGGCAAAGCCCAGTGTATCTGCCTGTGTGACCCCTCAGCTGACCGCTGGGTGAAAATGGTTTTGCTGAGAGAGCTGGTTTTGCTGTGGTTGGGATTCGTGTGTGGTGATACAGGGCTGCACGTCTGTCCTGCACCAGCAATCTCAGAGCAGAATAACCAGAAAATTTGCAGTAACGTGTCCTCCCCTGGGGTCTGAGTGGGAAGATAATGTGAGTTGGCTGAAGTAGAGACAGAAGGTTTGTTGTCTGGGTGCTGGAAAACATGTCCATGTGTGGTGGCACTTGTGTCAAGCCTAAAAGAAAGCCTTGTGTTTAATGCTGGTGTGCAGTGAACTCAGCAGGGTCAGGCTGCGAGCTGCAGCGGTGCTGCTCAGGGCAGCCTTTGCAGCAGCTGGGAGCGGGGAAGTGAGTGGCTTCTTGAGCAGAATAGGTCTCCTTTGCTGCCTTCAAGCCTTTGGAGCATGAATGAGCTGGGGGGCTGTTGTCTGAATGAGGACAGTTGGGTGGCTGGCAGAGAGGCAGGGAGTGGAGGAGATGGGCTGCCCCTGTACCACAGGGTTTCTGTTGGGGAAATGTCTCCTTATATACAGTTATTTTCGGTATGATTTTTGTTCCCTGTCACTGGGCCAAGAGAAGCAGGAGGGAGTTTTTTCTGTCTCACAGGGTGGTAATGCAGACACAGGGTTTCTCACACAGAGATTCAGAGGGGGAGATTGGAGAAAATGTTGGTTTTCTTTAGAGGAAAAGGCTCTGCCAGAGGCACGTGGAAGGTCTTCACCAGGTACTTTCCCAGACTTAAAATATTGCAAAGTGGGTTGTCATTTCACTACTCGTTGGTCGCCTCCAAATCTATTTAGCAATTGCTGCCTCTAGGTTTTATATTTCTCCATTATCTGCTGTCTCTTTTCTCATTGGAAATTACTTTTACTGCCTTTCCTATTCTGGTGGAGAGGTTTTTTTGCTTTTCTTTCCCCCCCTTCTCTCTCTCTGCTCACTTAGCATCTAGCTGTCACGCTGGCTGTTTGCTGATTTGAGCGTGCTGGGAAGAGGAGAAACTGTTGCAGGGAAGGTCTCTTGAATCTTCTGTTCCCTTGTGAGTCTCAGTAACCAAAGGAAACGAAAACATTCCTGTTTGTAAAAATAAATATTATTGGAATTAAATAAAGTAACCAATGGAGGAAACAACAAAGCACATCACCCTAAGGAAAAGAGTGAGGAAAGGAATTTAAAACAGCTGCATGGAAATGAAAACTCAAGGAAGCAAGACAGTAGTAATCAGCAGGAGCTTAGAGCCTTCAGACTGGGTTAGGTGTCTCTGTGGAGAGAGAAAATGAGTTACTTATTTTGTAGAGATTGCATTTTTGCAGTCACGGAAGTGATTTACAGAGAGATCCCACATTAAACTCGAATATATGTAATGTGTATTGCAGAATGTGTCCTCAGCAGGCTGAAAAGTCACTGGCTGCCATTACAGTTAGGCTGAAGAGTTTACAAGTTGTTTTTTTTTTTTATTCCTTCAGTGTGATGAACAGGGACTTTGTCACAAGAGGCCTGGGTAGCTTGGTATCCTGTACTGTTTTCAACAGGCAAAATTTCATAATAATAGTGTTGTCGTACATCTGAGTTCCCCAGAACATTATCTTTTTTTCTGCTTGGAAATTTTGTGCAAGTGCAAAAGGAGGAGTTTAAACATTTCTCTCAGGATTTCTGACCGAAAGAAAGAAAAAGAGTTTTCAGATTCTTATTCTTCTCTACTGATTATGACCAAGCCTGAAGACAGGAGGCCAAATCCAGACTATCTTATGGCACTGTTTGCTCAGTATGCTTTTATTGAGGTCTTTATTATTTCATGTGCTCTATCAAATGTCTGAGTGACAGAATTTCAGGGAGCAGGAGGTACAGGCAGTAGCACTGGAAAAGCCCAGCAGGACTCAAACAGACTGAGAAATTGTCTGACAGGGGACAGGGTTGAGCCTCCAAGCACATCTTGATAAGCTATGTGATGTTAACCAGAACGATGCTTGTGTTGAATGGTAGGTACTACTTAACATCATTTTATTTGATGTGGCCTAATACAACTGGGGTTTGAAAAGCAGGCAAATTGAAATACTATCAGAGGTCAGTATTTAAGGTGTAACATCATACTAACATGTTAAAAAGTGGTCTGTCTGAAGAACTGAGAATGGCAAGGCCAGCCAAGGACCATGCCACACCAGCTGGCTCTCAGGCAAGGAAAGTCAGTAGCAGTGCCAGGCAAAGAAGCTATGGACTGTCCATGACTTGGATGTGTCTGCAGTATATCCTTAACCATTGTCCTCTGGGATTGACAGAACGGTGTTTGGTGTGATATATAGAAAGTTCACAGCCAGATGGCAAAGGCAATGGGCTTGTTTCAAGGGATTGTCATAACGGGTGCTCTTCCAGTGTAGATCTGAATGTAAAATCCCTCCAAGTTTGCATGCAGCACCACTTTGTTTTCCTTGTCTCTTTTCCAGAACTGGTCAGGAATGAAGTGCCAATTCAAACTGCTGCGTATGGCAGTTGCCTTGATCTGTAGTAAGTATCGTGCAATACCTGCCACACACGCAATCCTGTGTTGTTTGTCCTTGTCATAAGCGTTCGTGCTGATTCAGAGAGTTTTGACTTTGCAGCAGTTCTGGTAGGAACTCACAGCTGGACCTTCTGGCAGCAGAAACTACATCACTCTCAAATGCGGATTTTTGGCTTTCAACACAAGCATTTGTAAATGAGGATTTGTTGTTAGCCAGCATCTGTCGCTTGTGGCATTTGTGAAGATCTGGGACTTAAATGTCTTGTATTTGAATTCACAAACAAGCAGTGCTCTCGTAACAGTAACAGGTTTCCTAGAGCACTTCCTATCTTGGATGACAACAGCATTATTACACACATTAATGAGTTGTCTTCCAGCCATATCCCTAGGGTGGCACAATAAGGGAAACCAGGCCATGTATTCATCACAGACAATTGTCTTCAAATCTAACTAATTTTTCTTTATGGTTCTGATACATGTTTTGGAAGGGGAATATTCCCCCACCTGTCTACACTCCCACAAATCCCGACCACTTACCAGCCACTGAGAAGCTACACATCTATCACATTGCCACGGCCTCCTAGCTTCCCTATGCTCACCATACAGAGCAGTTTCTCCCTCTCTACCTCTTCAGGGATGCAGCATTCCCTGCAAGATGGACTTAAGAAAGGATAGAACTGCACAATTAACGTTTTTGTCTTTCTTTGTTTCAGTGAGCTTTGAATTTGGAAGAGCCGTGTGGCTGCGATTCCACCCTTCTGCTTACCCACCATGCCCACACCCCAGCTTCATGGCTCACCTGGGAGGGGTGATGGTTGGAATCACCCTTGGCGTCATCATCCTGAGGAACTATGAGCAAAGACTCCAAGACCAGACTTTATGGTGGATTTTCCTTTCTATTTATGTCATTTTTGTCCTGTTTGCCATCTTCTGGAACATTTTTGCCTACAGTCTATTGGATCTAAAGCTACCTCCCCCTCCCTGAAAACATGGGACAGAAAACTCAAGAGTGGAAGTCATCTGTCAGCTATGTTAAATGAATGAAGATGGAGAATCTATTTTTATATTTAACTTAGGGGAGCATGGTTCTTTCAAATGCAGGTGTGTGCTGGAGGAGATGCTTAAAGATCTCATGAAGGAACGGGGTGCTTAGTTTGTTCACAACTCCAGCAGGTACTGTAATACTGGCTCTCCTGGAACCTGCAGTTTTTCTACTGCCAGGGCTCCTGTTGGGCAGCTCGTACCTGGGCACTTATCACTTGGTTTGCTAGCACACATCAATATTTCGTATGAGATATTTGTGTTTTCCAGGTCAGTGCTGGAATTATGGCCCGTTGTTGAATGAATCTCCTAATGTTGCTGAGTCCTAAAAGGGAAAAAGAGTAGACGTTTACTAATTAGAGACTGACATGATACTCACAGGCAGCTTGGGTTTGGTTTCTATGGACACATCTGACTGTTCAACCATACCAGTGCCACTGTCTAATTACTTGAATGGTTCCTGAGGTATTTTAGCCTCCAATGACACCTGTCTTGCGCACCTTTCAAAGGAATCAGCAGAACTTGATCATCCAAAGTGATGGAGACTGGTCTTCAACTACAGGTCAAATGAAATTGCACTATAAACCTTGGGAACTCTTAGAGTGTTGTGGACACCCAGCCAGAGGTGACTTTTTCTGTGCATGTTTCACTTGATTTTAATTATTTTTCCTCCCCAGCCTGCCGTGGCTAGAAGGTTTGACTGGGGTTTCTTTTTATGAGGGGTGGAGGAAAGGAGGGCAAATGTTCAATTGTGTTTTTATCAGCTGACAATCAGGTGCTGTTTTCTTCTCACTATTTCTGGCCATGTTGATCTAACATCTGGCCTGCAGCAACGTTCTTCACTCTTCCAGCAGGCTCTTACTAGAAAAGTAGGACCAGAATCACCTATAGCAGCACTGGGTGGGAATTATCTAGTCCTTACAGCCATACAGTCCATTTGGGACCAAATCTGTCCACTGGAGTTGGTGGAGTTAAATCAGGTTGTACGTAGCACTGGTTTCCCTCTGAAATGGAAAGGGTGTTACAGCTATCATTAAGAAACTGATAAAACTGGCTTTAAAGTGACTGCTATGTCTTGAGGATGCCCCTTACTGAGGCAATGGATATTCAGGGGCTCCAAGCAACGGCTATTTGCAATGATGCCTTTTTCTTTAACATTGGTGGATCCCAGGTTTTGGCAATCTGTAGCTGCACAGCCCATACAGCTGCCTACATGGACCTGGGGACCAGACTGGAACATCTGCAGCACAAGCAGTGCTTATAGGTATTCTCTGTAAGGTGCTTATGTTATTTTTCTTTTCACTTTAGAGAGCTGCCAAATTACAGTCCAGGATTGTGGGTGCCCTCCTTTTCTCTCCCCTTTACCCACCTAGTATGATGACCTGGATAAAGCAGCAGCCATAGGAGTCTCTCTAGACTAGCTCCCTTCTTCCCTTTTTCTGTCTGCATACCGGTGCCCAGGCACCAGCCACCAGAGCCTTCCACAGCACGTCTCACGGGCACTGTATCAGTTGGGTTTGCTCTGTAGCAAAATGTCTCTCCATCATGGGCTTTCTTCTCTCAGCTGTGTAATCAGTGCTGCCAGATGACACCACAAACTGGTAGGAGTCTGTCTTTCTAGAGGGGACATTCACAAGTGCTTATCAGGTGCACCCTTCTTTGCCTCTTAGGGAAAAAATCTCTCTGGAAGGGTGAAGTTCTGCTCCCACAGTATGTACCAGTTAAACTCCTGTTGCCTCAGGGAAAGGGGAAGGGGACAAAAGTATTTCTACAGCCTGGAGTAAGCCTTACCTGCAAAAGAAACTTTTTTTTTTTGCCATCTTTGTGCACAGGAATAGGATTTCTGAGGGCAACTGAACCTTTGTTGTTGTGCATGGCTAATACATTGCTCATGGGCCCTCAGATCAAGGAACAAGACGGGATAAAGGTCAGAGCTCTGTCCATTTTGGAGAAGGGGGTTGGTTCCCTGTGCCATTTTACCTCTGCCGTTTGGGTCCAGATCAAAGCAGTCATGAGGGTTTATATTCACTGTTTCAGGTGCTGGCCCAGTGAGGTTCATAGCAGCTGAGATCGTCTCCCTAGGGAGCAGCAGGAGAGAGGGAGACAGGAGAACATTGACAGAAGCATGGTTAACATGTAAGGAGGACATTCCTTTCCTCACCTATTGCTAAGCCTTTCTGATTACAGATGCCTTTAAACCAGAGGTGAGCAGAAATGAGAATTCCCCTGGAAGCTTTAGGAAAACTTTGAAAATGTTGATAAAGAATTTCAATCACAACAGAATCCAGATTATTCTGCCTATAATTTACCAGAGTGCAGCGTGTACCGATTGACTTATATTTTTGGTTTCTCAGCTGAAAGCTACTTGGAGGATATTAGTTTCTCCCCATCAAAGGTTTTTGTGCCTGCCACTGATGTGCTCTCGGGTGAAGCAGCAAGCTAAAAGTTCAAGGGCCACCAGTTTCTTCATCAGCCTGACCCTGGCCAAAATATCTTTGCCTCTGCCCAGGAGTAGGAGGGAGCTGGACAGATTAATCCAGGCACCCTTCTTCCATCCTTTATCCATCAGTGAACATAGTTCACACCAACTGGTTGAAAACAGTTCTGAGATTGAGCTTATGACTTGTTCTTTTAAATTGTTGTTCATCTTTCTGACTTCCATGCTGTGATGCCATACCCTGTCTGAGCAAGTCTACAACCAACCCTGGAGATCAGAGAGGCCAGACTTAACCCGGTATTTGATTTATTATGGGTGAAGAAATTAAACCCTCTCACATTTTTGCTCACAAAAGCTGAAATCTCACCCCATACACAGAGCAGGTTGTACACCGAGCCTGTTGTCTGATAGGAATCTATCAGCTCACGGAGTCAGGAGCAGTGCAAAGTGTTCCAAGCTTTTATAATTCCTTTTTTTATCACTAAAATCAGACTGTGAAAACTTGTTATGTTTTTACAGAGCATCAGGAAACCCAGTTACTTTGTTTTGTAATGCACCCACGAACGCCACAGTGCTGCAGCACCAGAGAGCTAATAGCAACCAGGCTTTTCTTTTCCTCCAGATGTCCTTGAAGCTGCTGGCTTATGTGGGAGATGAAATATTCTCCATCCTGCTCATTTGCGGTTCCAACTTGTCACAGTCAGCGTGTTCCTGAAGGAGCCTCCACTGAGGGACTGGTTTTGGTGACTGTTTTGGTTTTATTTCACCTGCTGCCAGGATTCTACATCCATCAGATAAAATGTGAATCTACTGAACCTTACAGAGCTGTGGTGCTAGAGCAAAAGGCAAGGACTGTTACCAAGGTACAGATCTGAACCATGCACATTAGAGGAAGTTATTTTTTGCTTGTGCCCTTAAGAGAGGACACAACACCTGCAAAAAAAGAAGCTGCCTCTGTGCTGGACTTCCCACTTAGTAAGTATATTGCAGCAGGGGTCCAGTGAGGATGGGTGCAGGGAGCAGGAACCCAGACTGGGAGAACCTGGGGTGCTGGCTGTAGAGCTCTTTCAGGGACATCTGCTGGCAGCACAGTGACAGCACCAGTAGGGTCTGGCTCTGGGCCTCCTGCTGATCCCTCATCCCAGACAAGTGGCTCAGACAGCCATGGGGAGGAAGAAGGAGGAAGAAAACCAGGTAGATCAAAGTCCACAGGGCTTGAAAAATGCACCTTTTATTGCTGGATGCTTAGAGGCAGATAGGGATTAATTTTGCCCACATCAGTACTGATACAGTAATGAGGAGGGGGAGGGTCGTGATGCAGTGACGGGAGAGGAGGTTGCCAGGAGCAATCTCTGAGTGAGGTGTAGAGGAGTTGTAAAACTGCTGATGAATTTACTTTTGCTGAGATCTTAAGACATCATCTCATGTCACTTTTTCCCCATCAGCTGAGGAGGAAAAGTCTTGGTACTTCTGTGGCATATTGTGATTCTTCAGTACTAGTTCTTCAGTGCCAGCAGAAGGAAGTAGTTTATCATGGGGAAGGGACAAATTATTGTTGTCTGATGTTGCTGGACTAGAAATAAAGTTCAGAGATTCTGTCCCAAGACCTTGTTCTGATGATTGTACTGCCAGTATTTTAAATCAGATTAGACCAATTTGAACTGGGGTATGAGGATGGAATCCGACATACTTAGAGCTGCTAAAATAACAGCTATCTGCTGACCTCACAAGACGGCTGCTGTTTTGTGCCAATATTTAGTCTCACAGGCTCGTGGGTAGGACTGTCACACGTACTTTGATGAGTAAAGAGCTCGCAGTCTATGTTTTTACATAGATTCAAGCTCAATTGCTTTGGAAACCTCATCCACTGGCTTTACCCAAAGTGGAGCTCGAGAATAAGGATGCAGTTCAACATCAACAACCTCTGGAAGCAAACTGGGATCTTGAGAAGGAAGGGCAGCACCTCTGGGGTTTGAGCCTCTCTGAATGTTGCTGCTCTTCTGGTTCTTTTATAGTAGCGGCTGCTCCACAGCGCTCTGCGATATGACTAAAAAACTCTGCAATCTCTGATGCCAAGAGCTGGTTATAAAGGAAAACAGTGCATTTTGCAGCCCTATAAAGAAAGAGCCACATGTTAAGAGAGAAACCAAGCTTGTTTAAAGGTAAATGTATTTTTAATGTCATGAATAATAATTGTTTTTTAATTGGAAAAAGCTTTCTAATGAGGTACTATTGAAGTGCCAGTAGTAGTACAGAAAACTTACGTTTCAGGTACTTTCCAACACAGAGCACAAAACGTTCCCCAGGCCTAATTAAGTAGCAAAAATACCTTTGTTGCCAGTAAGCTTAATAGATAGGTTAGTCACTGGCTGCCTCCTGCCTCCCCCCCAGTGTCTGGTTAGTTTGCAAATAAAGCTAGATTTATGTAGCTTTTCTTTTGCTTACACTACTGATGTTAACAACACATCCAAGTGTTAAACACAAAGCACTAAACAATGTAATTTTCTGCCTTAAAATCCTGAGCAAATCATACTTTCCCGTTAAGGGCTAGTAAAATAAAATGATATTTGCAAGGTAAGATGCTATGGTATGTTTCCAAATATTTTTGTATGGTGTACATTCTGTATATTTTTGTTGTAACAATATTATTTGAGCGCAGAAACCATTAAATTTGTTTTGTTGGTGGGTCTTTTTGTTTTCTGGGTTTTGGTGTTTGGTTGTTTGGTGGGCTTTTTTAGTAAAATTTAACTGTTCTATGTCACAAGATGCCAAAAACCAACCAAGAAAAGTCTTTCAAAAACAGCTTTGTAACTTGCTCAACAGTTAAGGCAGTATTTAGCAAAAAAAAAAAAAAAAAAGAGCAGTTGGTTTTGAGCTCTGTAATATTGTCTTTACTAATGACATTGATAGCTCATTTTTATATCTAAAAGATAAAGGGGAAAGTGAACCATTGCTTTATTTCTCCACGAGGTCTAATAAGGACACAGCCCATGCTCAGACTTGTATTGGAATTCAGGTCTTGTTGCACCATTTGACAGCAGACCCTTTAGTGCATTAGTGACCTCAGAATCAGGTACATTAGACTGTATAAAACTTTTTGTTGGGGTGGAGGGTTGTTGTTTCTCTCCATCAAAGAGGTGGTGGAGTTTCTTTCTCTGCAGACACTCAAAACCCTCCTGGACACGTTCCTGTGCAACCTGCTCTGGGTGGGACCTGCTTTGGCGGGGGGGTTTGACTAGATGATTCCAGAGGTCCCTTCCAACCCCGTATTGTTGTGTGGTTCTGTGGTCAGTCTTTACAGGATGTCTGAATATTTCAGCGTCAGCGTGTTCTCATCTCTTGAATGGGTAGTGGCAATGATATATCCAGGAAGTTCTGCAGGAAACATCCAACTGATTCAGTTCTTTTGAGAAAACTAAAATAAAAAAAAAACTTTCCACCAGTGTGAAAGGGGGTGGCTTATTTTGGAAAATATTTTGTGTTTGTGTTGGGAAACATTGGGGTAAAGTGTAGCTCAAAGAAATGAAGATGTAACTAGCAGCAGTTCCTGTCAGATTTGTAGCTCCTAAGGGGGGACAGATTACTGCTACCCTGTGAGGACTTGGCTCTTGCTCTTAGTTTTCTGCATTTAACTGAGCTTTCTGAGACACTTAAACCTCTTTATTCATTAGTTGAGGACTTTCAGCAAGAAGTTAAGGTGGGGTTTGCCAGTTAATAGAAGTGTTACTGTCTGCTGGCACCATATGTTTTTCTTGCTGGTTAAAATAATTTTAAAAAGGTAAACCGAAGGACAGAAATGCTGCCAATTCCAGCGTAATCTGTCACAGAGAAGGAGCCAAAAGCTGGCAGCCTAGATCACACAAACTCATAAAACTCATTATCATTTTATTCCCATGGCTCCAATCCTATTCTGTACAGTAAGCATTGCTCATAAGTGTCGGAGGGAGAAGTACTAATTGGTTTATGTGCTACTCCTCTTGGGGTTAAAGAAGGGGGAAACTCAAAAAAAAAAAAACAAACCACAGCCTGATCTTTTAAACTGCAAGAGGTGTCTAGCAGTTAAACCTAAACTTGCATTCTTAACTCAGGCCTGGGGGCTTTTTTGGGTGGTTTGGGGGATTCTGTATGTTGGCTTGGTTTGTCTGGTGTGGTTTTTTGGGTTGTTTTTCGGTTGGTTTTCTTTTCCCCCAAAGGGTTTTGAGTGACCCTCACTACAGTAAAAATCTTTCAGGTTTCCAAATTAAGCGCGCATCTCTTCATCTTCTGACCTTTTGTGCATTTCATCCTGAGCTCTGAATAGCTGATTGCTAGAGGAAGTTGTGTGCAATACACTCCAGGCAATTGTGCAGCTAAACCAGCTGCTTCTGCATTATTTATTATGCTTTTGTTTAATTTCCTTTGGTTTTGTTTCTTAAAATAGAATTTCTAATAGGAAGATGCCAGTAAAACCTGCAAGTTCATGAACTGCTGGGGTGCATTTCAGTGTGTGTGTGTGTGTGTGTGTGTACTCGTGAGCATCTTAATAGTCTCTGCAAAGCTGGCAAAAGCAAGATACGTTAGAACAAAGGCTGCAGAAGGCAAGGAGTTATGTTTTTCGCAATGCCAGCCACCTTCAGGGCTGGGAAAATTCATGAAAAGGAATTTGCAATGGAAAAAGCTGTGACTGAATCTGTCCATGGGTAACAGCAGAAATTCAGTGGGACTGTTAGTGGACTATGCAGTCATTGCCTCGGAGAGGAGAGACCCCAACGAGACTAAGCAAAATTTTATAGTTAGAAATATCTGCATTCTGAAGAGTCGTCTATGATAATTTACCTAGAAAAGAAAACAAAAAAATCTTATTTAAATGAGTGTTGTACAGGCCACAGGATAATTCAGGTTATAAGGGACCTCGGGTCCCTCGTCCAGCCTCCTGCTCGGGACAGCATCAACCAAGAGGCAGTGCAGGTTGTTCAGCGCCGCAGCCCTTTTATTTTTGAAAACTTCTAGGGCTGAAGACCGGGCAAAGCAGCCGTGGCTGCAACTCGGGGGAAGTTCATCCCCACCGGCGCTGCTGTGCTGGGGACTGACCTACTCTGGATATTAAGGCCAGCACAGAAAACGCCTGTCCCAACTCTCCACCCAGCGGCAGCCCCGAGGAACAGGCAGGGCTGGCGTTTTACCTCCCAGCCACATCACTGCTGCCTTTTCTTCGCAGCCAACCGCTTTTTATGGCAGGGGGGGGGGCACCGTGCTCTTCCCTGTTTCCTGATCAGGCTAAATAACAATCAGTGCTCCAACTTTGTTGAAAACTTTCAAAAGCAACAAAGGGCTATGCGTTCCGTGGAGCAGCACAGCTTTACCCACTCGTGAATAAAATATCCTGAAGGAAAACATTACTTCTCAGAGCTCCTGCAAAGAAGAGAATAAGGGGTTTTTCTTTTGAAGTAGTTTTGTCTGCTCTGCCCGTGTACGTTGCGTGTCACTTGCACATTACACTGGCTGCTGCTCCCTGCTGTGTCAGTAAAGGGGTTTAAATAGGACACATCAAGGGCAACACTAATTTGTAATGAATGTAGGCACACTATTAAGGACTTGGAATGTGTTTTATTGTAAATCTTATTGTAGGTTCAACACAGCGGTGTCACAGGAAAGCATTCGACTTCTGTCGTCACAGATACAGCTCCGGCAGAACAGTCAGACTTCATTGCATTGGTAAGAGTGTTATGGTTACCATTTTAGGGAGAGTTGTTCAAATCCCCTAAATTAGGTGTTTCAAACACCCTCGGCCGCAAAGGAAAGCAAGGGGGAGTTTTGCTTCTATTAGGTTTGCAGAGATCGATCTTGATAACGTGGCCACGCAGAGGCCTCCTGAGTTTTGATTCCATCTGTAGGCAAAGATTTTCTTCAATGTTCTGCTGTCTAAATGTCCTATGATGTGGGTAAGAATTCATGGCTTGAAATACAATGAAATGCTTTAGTCTGAATAATTAACTTGGGAACTTAGTTTACTTCAGTTTCTGAAGAAGTTTCTGGTAATTTAGAGTTAATATTGAATCTGTAAAATTTTCAAGTTTCATTCTCCATGATGGAAAAATATTATTTGCAGTAATGCAAAATGAATTAAGAGCACACAAAGGTCTTGATCACAACGCAAATTAATGAAGAGTAAGATTCATCAAATAGCCTGGGAATTACCATGTCTGTCCAGTGCACGTGTGCATACCTATGAGCACAACTCCACTCCTAGAACTCTCTTCAGCCTTAAGGCCCCTCCATTCAGACCAATTAACAAGTTAATTAACTAACCACTAATTTGAAGCAGAATGTGGAATCTAACTACAGACTTGCTACCTACATTCTCTTACACTGACAAATTATTAATTCATTTACTGTGATTTATCCCAATGCTTGTGCTTCTTTATACATTAAAACAAAAGTATTCAGATGTTAATGATTAGATATGATCATTTTAAAGATATTTAAAATATTTAAAACACTGAAATGCTTGCCAGGTAAAGAATTTGGGTTTGGAGGGGTTTTTTTATGTGCAATGACAGTAAAACCCAAATGTCATGATTTCCTCAGAAAAAGAGCAAGTCACTGGGAGACTCTGGTAAGCACTGCAAACTATGCAGGAGTTTGTATGTTTGATATTTACACATTAAAAAAAAAAGAAAAGCTCATTACTGTTTTATCTAAAAAAGAGAAAAGGCAAATGAAACTGCAGCTTAGGTCTGACTTAAGTAATGCTTTTTAAATATAGATTAAAAATCCTGCCATAGTGAAACTAAGCTGCACAGAAGAAATTAATGATCTATACAATACCCTCAAACAAGTACAGAATAATTAAGATAATTTTAAGCCACTGATGTTTCTCTCATGAATTCCTCGAGGACGGTCACTACGTTTCTGGCCTCTGGCATTTCTGCATGTTCTACTTTAACAATCTTCAAAAGGATGTCTCCACTGCCACAGTTCTTCAGAAACATGTAACACTTGAACAAGGCGTAGTGGTTCATCTCAGCCTGGCGGATGAACCTCTTCAGGTTGTTTATGTCTTGTATTGCCTGGGAGAAGAGTAACAGAGCGTTTTCTTATCTTTCTATATGGAAAAAACCCCAACATACTACCATGTGGAAAAGTGGAAGAAGAATAGCAGGAGAAGCAAAAGCATTTCCAGTAAGAATTGTGTATTACTACTCAAAAGAGTAATGTAATAATTGAGTACTATCTTTGATGGACTGTTACTGTAATGATGCAAAGTGTGTGGACACCACAACTTCTTGATCATGTCCAAACTTGTAGCAAGAGTTCTTCTCTTCTGTTATAACCTAAGAAGGGTTAACTCTCTATCCACATTACCCAATTACACAATAATGTGTGTGGCACAGCTCAAATTAACAGTATTAGGGGAAAAAAAAGTGGGTTTTAAATAGGAGAAAATGCCTTTGGAGTACTTTCAAGAAACTTTCACACCACTTTACATTCTGGCCTTGTCAACTACAGTAAGCCAGTCCTCAAATAAATAACTTTACAATTAATCAGTTAATCATATATAGACATCATAAGTAACCTGAAACTGCAAAAGGAGTATTTGCTCCTTCAGTAACCCTGATGTCTTCCCCAAATCTTTAATGTATATAAAAAGGTACCTTCAATTTAAAGTTTTCCAAAATCTGCCGGAAGAGAAATGGATTTCCACCTTCAGCGCCATTCAGAAAAGCGTGCATCCAGTCCTCACAGAATCTGTTGCTTCCTGTTAAGTGTTCAGAAACACAAAGAAAAGATGAGTCTGCAAGCTAAATGCACTGTGGATTTTATTACCAACCATTTTCAAAGCAGAGTTCTGGCATATCAGGTAAAACAAGCTACTCTGCTCCCTCACAGGAAACCAGGTGTTGTAGTTTCCAGCCAGAATACAAACTTTCTGTGCATGAACTTAGGAGTTTCTGAATGTTCACAGCTCACAGCAGCTGAGGGATACTAGTGGGTCACACGAAGTAGCATCCGCAGCTGTAATCTCACCTGCATTATGCAACTGAGGCTGAGGTCCACTGCAGTCTATAATCATTGACTTGTGCTGTTCCTCGGTCATGGCAATACACAAGGAGGTCATTGTTCCTTCCTGAACAAGTCCCTGGAGACTGGCAGCCGCCACAAACCTGACACAAAAAGTTCTCATGAACTGCTTGCTTCTTTAAGAACAGGAGGGTGTCATACACAAAAGCCAAGTCACTCACAGGTTCCTTGGTCTCAAAGCATCTTTACCTGCAAATGTCTTTTTCTGTTCTTTCATCTGCGTTTTTTACTTCTACAGGAGTGTAACTCAAAGCCTTAAACACACAAAACAACAAAGAGAATAAAGTTGGATGCAACTTCACAATTACTTCTATTGCTATATTGCGGTTACTGGCAATAAATATGTAACACGGTACTTTAAAAATTCTTTTCAGAGAACGAGCAGAAGCCATGGGAATACTCCGTATTGTAGTCCCCACAGCTGGTTTTGCATTCAGATGAAATGCTGCAGTTTTAGTCTATTTACTATTCCATCCAAACCCTCCTCAAACTCGGGGACTAGAGCTAAGATTAATTTCTTTTCTGTTTCCAGGGGATTATATGAGGCACATACGCAACGTAACATCCCTTTTGGTTTAGGGGAATTATAGCAGTGACAGTTTTCTCATGCTGTTTCTAATTCTCATTCTGATCTCAATTTGGACTATTGACTACCAGATAATTTAAAATGATTTAACTATGAAAACTGAGAGAAGAAATTGCTATGTGCTTCCTTAGCTATAAAGCATGGGAAAAGCAATTTAAAAAAAAAAGAGAAGAAAAAAGTTGTTCCTCATTTCCTCGTTTGGGAAAGCAAATGCAAGAAACTTTAAACAGGTTGGACTCACTGAGATTCCTTCTGAACCTTCTTTAGTTCCTCAGTTTGGAATACACTTACTGCATGTAACAAGGCAGCGAGTTTCTCCTGGAAGAGCTGCACTACTCTCTGAATAGGGCACACGGCATCCTCGAACCAGCTTCGCAAGTAGGGCTCAACGTAGGTCTCCAAGGTTTTTTGCTGAAACAAGTTGAAACATTAAAATTTTAACTACAAATTACATTTCTACAAAAATAGAAGCCTATTAATAATCTATTCAATTTGGATGTGAGATCCTTCTGAGTTTCAAACCACAGTAGACTAAAATAATAAGTGTGGCTTTAAATGTCAAACTCAAGTGGAGTATGAGCAATGAAGGGCTTTGCATTTTAATAAATAGACTGAAGTGTAATATTATGGTATATATACACAGAGCAGAGACCATGCCACAGCAGATGGAATGAGAGAGAGTTATAGTGCATGGTTTCCATTAGAAAAATTGTGACAAGAAAAACACTAAAAATCCTTCTTTAACATTCAGAAGTTAGAAGAATCAGGTGGACGTGGATAACTTTCCTGGAGGCCATTACCTTTTATTAGTCATTCTTCTCTCTGATTCTAACTGCAAGTGACCTTTAAGAGATTTATGACTGGCTGACTGGCACAAAGAAGTCTCCCCCTGCTTTTTTTTTTTCTCCCCCGTTTGATTTGTGTGGTTAATTACACTTTAGACATTCACTGTCACTACAGTGGATCAAGTATCTCTCACAGTGTTTCATACCAGTACTCAAACAATTTATTTTCTCTCTATAGACTAAATCTTCCAGATTTTCTTATTAAGTGGTGAAAATTACTATTTATGCAAATTTAAAAAAAAAAAAAAAAACAACCAACAAACTTAGGCCTTACCTCCAAATCAAGTTTTACCTTCAGACTTTGAATGTATTTGTCCAGCTCAAGTCTGAAAGTATCTTCTTAAGGAAAGTACGATGCATCAGTTAAGACCTGCATTTTTCCCTTTCAGCATATGGCTGTTACTGACATTTTCACACACTGGAAGGTGTGCACAAACGGGCTGATTTCAAGTAGGAAACAGACAGAATGACAACATAATTTTTACATCATCTCCTTCTCCACACAGATCATGAGAGTTAAAGGTAAGGATATAGTTCCAGACCCTTCTCTGAGCCACCTAAGAAACAAACCACATATTCTGGAGCACTGATGTCTGATTCCAGTGTTGCCACTTCTAGAAGATTTTCTTGTTGGAAACGACAGTAATAACAGCCAACTTTATTTTCTGGTATGCTATGCAGGACAAACAAACAAAAAGGATTATTTTGCTACAGTTACATCACAATAATTAAGTGCAAAAAGCAGACATACGAGATTTCTGTAAACAATTTTCATCTGCTACCAGTGTTGGCTCCTATGGTTGTATATAGAGCTGTTAGACCTTCCCTTTTTTCCTCTGTGGTGCAGAATAGTTTAAAGGGAAATAGTCATAAATACACATTGTATTTTTTAGGTATTTGAAGAGTAAAATATTTACTACAATATTTTTCTCAAAGCTACGTAGAAAAAGAGGGAAGTCCCATTGCATAAAGCTGTTCTTAACAGCAGCAATGGACTGAGGACATGGAATCAGCATTAAACCTAAGGACATAGAACTGTTAGAATGGGTCCAACGGAGGGCCACGAAGATGATTAGAGGGATGGAGCACCTCTCCTACAAAGACAGATTGAGAGAGTTGGGGCTGTTCAGCCTGAAAAAGAGAAGGCTCTGGGGAGACCTTAGAGCAGCCTTCCAGGATCTGAAGGGAGCTCCAGGAGAGCAAGAGAGGGACTCTTGGTCAGGAAGTGGAGGGACAGGACAAGGGGTAATGGTTTTAAACTGGAAGAGGGGAGATTTAGATTGGATATTAGGAAAAAATTCTTTCCTGTGGGGGTGGTGAGGCACTGGAACAGGCTGCCCAGGGAGGTTGTGGCTGCCCCATCCCTGGAGGTATTTAAGGCCAGGCTGGATGGGGCTTTGAACAACCTGGTGTGGTGGGAGGTGTCCCTGCCCATGGCAGGGGGGTTGGAACACGATGATCTTCAAGGTCCTTTCCAACTCTAACCATTCTACGATTCTATGATTCTAAGCGCAACAGCAGATGGCAAGATGTGCAACGCTACCAGTGGCTCTTACAGTTTCTGATTCACGAATAATTTTTGAAATTTACCTCAGCCCCACTGACACTACATTCCCCATTCCTTCAAACAGGGCTCCTTTGGTAAGACGCTTAGCGATAAAACTCCGCAACTCGGTCTCTGCTTCAGCTGGTAAATTAGTGTCCAGCAAGGAGAGGCTTTAAAAAACAAACAGAAATCGTTAGCAAAAAAAGCAAATGTTACTGTTTTGTTTTTCTGAACAAGTGCAGAACCACTTGTGTCTAGAAGGGGGGCTGTGATGGTGTTTCTCTGGCTCACTGCTAACTCGCCCTCTGATTTCTGGCCCATCAGAAACGCAGGCGGTGGTTTGCCCGCGAGCCCAGGAGTCCAGAGCTGCGCTGTCAGCTGATGCTCAGCCGCTACCAACAAATCACTGCCCCCTTTTTGTTCCCGTGTTTCCCCTGGTTGTAATACACAGCAACAACTCCATCATCAGAGCTTGTGGAAAGGCACAATGTCCGTTTAAAATAGTTTAAGGCAGCTTAGTTATCTACATGAAGACTCGTGTCAATACAGAAAGGTCAACCATCAATGGAAACAGTCCGAACTCAGAGACTTTAGCTTGTTTAACGTGTTGTTTCAGCTCTGTCGCTGTGTCCATCCCATCAGTATTTCAGAAAAATCACCCGGGGGGACTTCACCACGCTCTCACTGGCCTTTCTGTTTTGACTGCAATGCACTTGCTGACTATTTCACCTAAGGCCAAAGGCTCCAAAACGGGGTGTTGAGGGGGGGACAGCGCGGTTCTACCTGAAGCCGTGGGCGGAGGGTGTCTCTGCGGCCGCGCTGCCGGGGCTGCCGTCGCCGCTGCCGGCTCCCTGCGGGGACCTGAACATCCAGCCAGCATTAACACCCCCTTTACAGCCTCCACGTAAGCAACGGGGGCTGCAGCGGGGAAAGGTAGGGCCTGAGAGCGCCTCGAAGCAGGAGCAGGGAATCGGGATGTGATGGGAG
>VZRU01014872.1:0-36201 GCA_013398155.1 Pedionomus torquatus
CGACCGCCATTTTGTTGGCGGTGCCCGCCTTCCTGCCGGCGCCTCAGGTGGGGCTGGGGAAATGGCAACGCGCTCTTAAAGAGGCGGTAAAAAGGCTCAAATGTGGCGAAAGGAAGTGAGAGTAGGTGTGAGTGGTGGGGTGGAAAGCACTTCAGTGTTGTCTCAGGCTAATCTTGATAGTAACACAGTCACTTTATGGACAGAGTCCGAATCTTTGCTTCTTGTAGGGTGGCGAAGGCTCGGTGGTGTGAGGGAACAGTCAGTGCTTAATCTCTACAGCGTTACAGAAATAGAGGCCGATTGAGCTGATGGCCGTAGTTTTGAAAGCTTCAAAGTGTCCAGTAAGCACGAGGAAGACAAATGGTGAAGGTTTATAAATATGTTTTACTCAGCTTTAATAAGTAATTATGGTCTTGTTTTGTTATGAAGTTACACTCCGAAGAAACTAACAGTATGTGGTAAAAAAAAAAAACCAAAATGACTCACAACACTCCTCATTTTTTGAAAAGTAGTAGTAAGAAAAGCCACAAAGTTTATTTCTAAAATGATGGTGTCTGTCTGTTTTATTACATGCGCTATTTTAAAGGCAAAATCTGGATTATTTTATTTTTCAGTGAAAGATGTTTGATGCTGCCGTCGTTGTGTTGCAAAGAAACATTTTTTATATAGCTTTTCTGTGGAGTTACAGAGTAAGGGAGTATAGAAAAACAGGATTTTTATGCTCACCAACCTAACAGTAATAAAAGGAGGTTGGAAGAACTGTGAGTTTGAGAAGTGAGACATAATTACATTAGTTCTTATTTATGAAGTCTACTTCTTATTTATAAGTCTATGTTGGAAAATAGCGTCATTAGGAATAATAAGGAATTAGTATTACAGATTATTTTGAGAAGCAAAATATATTTAAGCAGAAGACACAGAAAAAGCAACATGAAACAATTCATTGAGTGTCTAAAGTGTATCAAATGAAAGTATTCACATAAAGTGGAGCTAAGTACAAAGGTTCATTTAATATTCAGGAATTATTTATTTTATAAATCACAATATAACGTAAAAGAATTTGCAGTAGGTGCACTTATAAACACTTCAGAAATAGTTACAGTGGATTTCAACTGGATTGCTTTCCTACACCTAAATTTCAATGTGAGTAAATGAAACTTCCAGGAAAATGCAGCAATAGCTTTTTATAAGACTGAGATCAGCATTTCCTGCAGAAGGAGGGCAGTCTGAATTAGCTCACATGCAGCTGTCTGGGGCTTTCTCTGAGTTTGCTGCAATACTGTAATTTCTGAATTGTTCTGGATTATGAATATTTTTAGCGCTGTAATTCTAGTCAAATGCTCTGTAAGAACAGGAATCATCACCACGTTTTTCCCCCCAAAAAACGGTTTTTTTTTCTCTAGCATTTTGTTGGTTGTCCAGGAACTCTGTGGGAAGCCATTTGGACACTGAAATTTTAAATCATATAATCTTCATCTATGTGTTTACTGATGTCTTTATCAGAACATCAGGAGGTTTGTAATGCTGGCTTTCTTTTACAGAAGTAAAACATTACCACCCCCTCAGTTGTATTTATTCAAATATCTATTTGTTCTAGTATTGTTGTAATATCTGCTAAAATGTCCTGTATGGAGTTCAGACTCAGAAACCTGTAATTCCACTTGGAAACTATCAGAATAAATGAGCATTGTATTTGTCACACAAGGAAATTTTAAGTGTGAGCTCAGCCTAATCATTAGTAATCGAGCTGTTCTGCTTTATCATCTTTTTACAAGTGTTCTCATTTTGATGTAGCTCTTCTTTTCCTGTATTGGATTTTATGGTGTTTGTTACTGCTGAAGAGAAGCTGAAGATAGGTATAAAGATCCATGTGGCTCTTCTGTGATGGTATTTTGTATGAGATGGAGGTCTTTCATGTTGTTCAGGACCAAGTAAAAGCTATTCATTTTCTTCTTATAGTCTCCTAGCATGCTGACAGAAATAGAGGTCTGTAGGTAGATGTGACAGAAAGTGGTAGATCTTCAGAAGATGGAGTTACCTGTTTTACAGCTGCTAAAGAAATTTGTATAATTTGTATATAGTTAGTTAGAAGAGGCCTAGCTAAGAAAGTAAAATTGTAAAACAGAAAATTGGTTCATTTTACCTCAAACCAAGACACACTCACATCAGTCCTCCTTCCAAGTATGATGTAGGAAGTGAAGTGTGCCAGTCCTGATATTTCAGAGAACTTTGTAGGAAGACTTTAGAGAAACACGCTCAGTTGTAATTTTGGCAAAGAAATGAAAGATATTATCTTCCAAATTATTAGAACTAGATGTGCAGTAATTGTAATGAGGAGAATCAGATAGTAGAGCAGATTATTATAGAAGACAGTGAATACTCCACTGAGTGCCTTTGTAAAAAGACTGTCTAACTCAGACACAAATTGTGGCTCTTACAGAGGGAATTACTGGGTGAAATTTCCCTGGCCTGTGTTATGCGGAGGGTCAGAGCAGATATTTGTAATGGTACCTTCTGACTTTTAAATCTATGAATCTTTGAACCTAGGCTTTTAATTCACATACAACTTTTTATATCTGCAATTCTTTCTCCCTTAAAAAACCTTCCATGAAAAAATTGCTTAGATTTGCCAGGTTATCTTCCTAATCTTTAATAATATATCACATTTTACTGGTTGTTAATATGACTCGGTAATGAAATTTTTCAACTACACTGCTACTCCCTTTTCCCCACAAAGAACATTTCTCATTTTGAACTGTGAGGCAAATGTATAAGTAAGAAAAAAACCCAGGCAACTACAGAAAATAATGCTTAATGTCTTTTTTGATCTTGATGAAAAAAAGAAGCATAGAAAGTTTAGTGGACTAAAATTTAGCAAAGTACACAGGGCCATATAGGGCTATACATTTCCAGGGTGATCATGCCAGTCACTGAGATATGATGATGGAAACAGCTGTTTTAAATACTGGAATCATGTGTGTCTAAGTTCAGATATATGTCCTTAATGAAAACTTTTTAATAGCATAAACTTCTTAAATTTTTTAAGAACATCATGGATAAAGGTCTTGGGATATGAAACAACTGTAACATAACACAAAATGTTTTTTTTTTTAACTGCAGAAAGTATAGTTGTGGGAAAGATGAATTATTTTGTGGAGCAGTTAAAATCAGGAGTTAGCTTATTTTCAGTCAGATATTAACCACAAAATTAAACAAGTGGTAAATGCTAATTAATGAAGGGGAAAAGATGAAGAGAAGCTGTAAGAAGCATTACACGATGGGAATTAGTTATGCAATTTTATCAAAACTATGGGTTAACAGAAATATGTCTGACAGAAATAATTTGTTGGTGTCTTACTCTAATTTCATGGTTGTAGAAGTATGTCTTTCTTAACAATAATTTAGCTTGCTTTGTATATGACTTGTCTTTTTTTTCAGCAGTGAGTATCTGAAATGTAAAGATAGGCTACAAATATAAAATACATAAACAGTATTAAAAATAAAGTGGAAAGCATCAACCAAAAAAAGAAGTGTTAGTATGTGAAGTATCTGTACTTAAAGGTTGTATTTAAAAAGCTGAAAACCTTGAAATGTGAGACTACAGAGAAAGTAATTCTTACTTTAAGACTCTACTTTCTTTGCTTCAAGGAGCCCCCATCAGTAGCTGGAAAGTGAAATAGACTAGACAGAGGAATTGTCCTGTGGCAACAGATACAGTGCTGCTGTCAACATGGATGGTATAAGGATGCTTGTGGGAGAAGGTTGTTAGGAGAAGTTGTATCTTTTATTATGTATATAGTTAAAACCAGTTAAGCTCCCAAATGTGCAAGACATTCCTTAAGGTGTGAAACTTCCCCGCACCCCTCCCGTGTTTATTTTGAGTGGATCAGTTCACAGATTCAGTGCACTACGTAGTTGCACAAAAACTTGTGCTGGCTCACAGAAAGGTGTGGAGCAGTTGTAGCAGTAAAAAGATGGAAATGGTGGTACAGGATTAGTGCTTTTCTTGGCAGCAGTATCAGTTTATGTTGGCAAAAAGAGCATATCCAGCTACAGCTTTAGTGCTGAATACTTATATATTATTGAGATTAGGGCATGACGTGACACAAATAAAATTTTTTCCCAAGTCTCAGACTTCTGTGTCTGGTGCATTTGTGAATTTTAGTTCCGAAGACCATACTTGATGATATTCCCGAAACAACGTTACTGTGGTAGGCATGTCATGGAGAGAGTGACAAGCTTCACTCCTAAGAGAGAAGCAACAATGTATTTATTGATATAAAACAACACTTTCATTCATAGAATCGTAGAATGGTTAGAGTTGGAAGGGACCTTAAAGATCATCAAGTTCCAACCCCCCTGCCATGGGCAGGGACACCTCTGCTAGACGAGGTTGCTCAAAGCCTTTAACACTCTACAGTCAGCATGTTAGTATATTAGCAGATTAGCAATTAACATATGCTGTTAGTGTTCTCAACCTGAACTGAAATACTAAGATTTTTGCATCTGTTTGAAACCTGAAAGAGGGACCGCGTGGCTGAATTTGGCCTCATACCTCTGGTTGTATCATTTGCTTCATTACTAGTACTGTAAGGAACAAGTATCATATCATAGTACCTATTTAATTCATAAGTTTAAATCATTATGACTACAAAGGTGCTGTAGGAATTTCTTTGTGACATTCCTGATTATCAGATAGATAATTGTGCAGTAAGTAAGTACACTTGTACACTTGTAAATACTGTAGTGTCATTTTGTTGTGAAAAGCAGGTAATAAGAAAATTTGAGCATGTATTTGTAGATTGAATGTTATTTGTGAAAGTAGGTTGAGCTGGATGTGTGTAGTGACAAAATTACAATTTTGAAAATGTACTACTTAAATTTATTTTCACCTTATGATGAATATTTCAAACATTTCTCCTCCATAGAAATGATTCCGTATGGATGTGAAGTCTCATTTCTATGTACAAAAACACATTTCACAAGCTGAAATAAGTGACTGACAATAATATTTTGCACTGCCAAAATTTTTTCATTAATCTCAGAGCATTTTCCAGCACAAATTAAATCTCACAAAAGTCCATATAAAATGGGTAATAGAAGGTTTATTATATGGAATCTATTTTAGAGACTTCACAAGAATACAACAGTTGCATAGTGAGTGAGAGCTACTTTGCATTATTTATTTTGTCTTGACGTCTTTCTCTAAAATGGAGTGTGTAAAGCTCCTTATTTATTATAGACACCAAAACACATTTAGTTTATAATTACACTGAGGAGCATTATAATTACTTGCATTTTGAACTATCTTAGTGTAACAGTCGTTGGTTGGTTGCTAAAACTTACCTTTGAAGGAGTATTTTGTGTATGGGAATATCTAGGAGGCATGGAATCATTGCATTCACCCTAAGCTTACTTGCAGGTGCTATACTCAATTTACATACCTAATAAAAGCAAAAATACCCTTTATTTTTTCTGCTTTATTTGTGGTTATTTCTGATGTAGTTTAACAAAAAAAAAATTATATAATTCCTTTTTTATTTTTTTTTTATCAGAGGGGTTTGAAGTCTTCTTACTGCTTTCCCAAGCATCAGGGCAGTATGTCATTCAAAATATTCAAGGGGACAAAAAAGACCCCTCAAAATACAGGTGTTCTAGAAACACCTGTGTCGTATGCAATTTGCATACCTGTCAGATCATCTTCTCCTTTAAAATTCTTTAGTTATGCACAGGCATGTTTAATAAATTAGTATTTCTGAAATATTTTTTTTAATTGGTTTAGGTAAATTGACCATTATGATCAGCTTTCGTACTGTGGAAGAAGGTCCTTTGTTTAAATGTATTGTACAAATAAGAGATAGAGATTAGTCCTCTTACTGTTTCATTTTTTTCACATTTGTAAATTTTTCCATTGACATGTAGTTACTCTGTAAGTCCAGAACAATACCCATTTACTGTCACCCTGACTGAATATCTATCTTTGTTTACAAAGAAGTAATTTTGAGAATGTATTTTTTGTCTCAGTCTTGGAGACAAATGGTATGGTATAGTACTAATTTTAAAGATCAATGTTATCAACAGAGAATTAGTTACTTCCAAAACAATGGTGTGATGAACATTTCTGAGAGAAATGTATTCCTTACAGTAACTAATTCAAAAGTCTACTGGAGCCCATAAATGCTTTTGAGTTTTGAAGGAGATGTTTGACCTATCTAGGTCTTTCGATATCTTTTTTCCTATGGATAGTTAAAAGACAAAATTACACTTAAACTACCAAATCAAGTGTTTGATGTACAATTAATTGGAATGGGCTTATTTGTGTACGCAATCTGGCCCACTTTATACCTGGTAAGTGGTATCACATACAGAGTGTGAATGCTACAATTACTGACAGAGGAGGTGGCTTACATCAATACAGGCATTCTGCAGAGCACATTGAATCATGTCAGCAGCCTGTTCCACTTCCCTTCTGTACTTATGTGAAAGTTACAGCTTGTTCCAATACATGTATTTTAATTAAAAAAAAAAACAACCCAAAAATAAAACAACACATGCTTTTACAGAAATTAGTGATACCAGTTTAGGTATTATGTCTAAGATAAGCACTGGCAAATCTATATAAGAGATCAGAGAGAAAAATAGATTAAACTCCAAATGTTTGCAGAACCGAGCTAAAAAGTGGCTACTTTAGTACTTGGTGGTGAAGTGTAGTCTTACAGCTAACCTGCAAAATTTTGGTCAGCTTCTGTTTTTTACATTACACAGGCACATTTTTGTCTTGGCTTGCAACCGAAGTGAGGCCAGTGTTATTGAGCTCTTGATGCATACTTGTATTCCTCCTTTGGTAAGATATGAACCCTCTGGCCACTTTCAAATAGGATACAAAGGTACTAGTATCAAAGGATACTAAGTAAGTTTCTATAATTTCCATGAAAAAATTCAGAAGTATTTGCCTAGTGTGGTAAGTAGTTGGGTTTGGGGATTTTTTCTCAGTCGTGGTAGCAGCCATGTGGCCTGTGTGATTACGCGGGGAGTTTGCTGGGGAAATGAATATGAGGGGTGTGTGAGGGAAATACAGTTGGACTTGGCAGGAGATCCATTTGAGGCTGTTAAGGGGACGGGGATGGGTATAGCCTGAGGCACAAGGGGATGCAAAAGCAGCAGCTGAAGAAAGTGAAGTAGTTTGCAGTGAAGGTGTCTTGACAGATGTATGAAGAGTATCCTGTTAGCGCGGGCTGTTAGACCTGAGGTTTTTGAGAGTTTTTGGTTTTGTTTGGGTTTTTACCTCTCTCCTTTGTTTTTTTCTATTTTCAATTTGCCTAGTAAAGATAAAGTAGGAAAAAAAAAAGAGGCTAAACTGTTGTAAGCCTTGGAAATGTGTGCATTTTTCTTGTTTTTCAAAACTTGGCTGGCTGCTGAGTTATTCCATAGTATGTGATTTGAATAATCACCTGCCAATTCAGAATGCATTTATTCACCTTACATGAAAGTAATGGGATTTAAAACAGTGTGCAGAAATGGAGAAGCTCATGGGTGAAGTTGGAAAGGGTGTGAAAATCCTTAGACATTACACATCCTTTAGACATTACACATCCTCCACCCAATGCCAATATGGTCATGCACTGAGAGTCGTTCTTCATCAGGACTGCTCAAGAATGCAGTCAGAGATGGGAGCTCTGGTTAGGCAGGTATCTGAGAAGACTGGGACTGCCTGGAAATTTGTCTGCTACAAAGGTGGCAGACTTAATGAGATTTCTAGGTTCCTCAGGTATGGAGGAAGAACTTGGCAGTCACGCACCATGTTGGTACTAATGGCACAGGAAGATAGATGGGTGTCTGGGAGACTAAACTCAGGCTGGTGGGTAGAAGGCTGACTGACCAGGATCTTCATGACAGTGGTGTTTGAAATAGTACTGGTGCTGAGTCTGGGTTCGGGGGGGGCAGACAGAGTTCTGGTGTTGTCATGTAGAGATGAGATAATAGTGTAGAGGCACTAAGGCTGTTGGTCATCATAACAGGGACAGCAGTGGAGATGTAACCTAGAAGTGGAATGTCTAGTGAGTGACGTGCCAACTGATGTGGCATTTGCTTAAAGTTCAGCTCACCTCTAAATACAGACCGATATTGCTGCTAATGTTGCAGGCAATAAGGCTAAAGAGAGCTGCAATTAATTTGAATGGGTAATCTGAAAACCTCAGTTTCTGACAGGTGCATCATCACTTCCTATTGATCAGTCAGTATTTCTGTGGGAAGATACATTTCCAAAGATACAGCAGTTAAAACAGAGGGAAGTAAAGGTGGAAAGAGAAAGGTTTTTTTGAGGTACTTTTTATGAAAAAGATTATGTTTAACTGTTAAAGGTGGAATTACATTTCTCTATAACTTGTTGGACCAATGCAGTTACACCTCTATTTACTATTGTTTTAAGACATTCACGGTACACTTTGTGCACTGACATTTTCAGAAACTTGTAGTTAGTAATAAGCAATAGCTCTCTGTATTATTAACTTTCTCTAATAGCAGTAGATTGTTCTGCTGTTAAGCAAGTATTGCCCTCATTTTTCTTGTTTATGTGTTGTCAGGCTATAAATTCACTTGTGACAATCCATGCACAACAGCTTTTAACTGTATCGTTTACAACAAGGATGTCTGCCAGTGGAATTACTTCTGACTTGCCTTGATTAAAGAACAGTAGCTACCATTTCTAAAACCCGGTCTGGGATACCTCAAGCAGACACACCAGTTGGCAGGAGGTGAAATTATGTAATTTTAATTTTGGCATCACTGAGGATGTAAAAATAATTTAATATCTTAGTTTTGAGAGCTCAAAGCTGGAACTTTCATCAGAGCCTACTTCTACTTACAGATAATGCTCTTAATCTGCAACATTTCTTTGAGGAAGGTGGTTAGTCTATGTATGGGCAGTCTAAAGGGGAAGTAATGAAATTGCTCTGCCTGTGGGCAAGTGAAACTCTTCTGACAATTTCTTGAGATATGCTCCCATAGTTTCAGTCAGATCCGCCAAAACCAGATTGACAGGTGGCCCTTGCTCCTCAAACAAAGAAAGAAGAGGAAGAAATAAGAGAGATATAGGAGTTTAGAATGAACTAAACTACTTTAATGAAGCATTAATACTAAAGTTAGAATAAAATAATGAAATAGATACAGTATGTACAAAACCGTACCAGGCTCCCAGGATGATGATCATGTCACCAGCAGACATGGGGAAAGTCCCAGGCTGGAATCAGCGATGGACANGCACTCAGTGATCGACAGGAACTGGATTACAGATCTGCAGTCAGAATCATTTGGATCGGGATCAAGACAGGTGAGCAGTCAGGGTCCTCCTTGGACATCGGCCATCAAATACAGAGTTGACTCTTTGATCCCTCAGCTTTTATACTGAACATGATGCAGATGGGATGGAATACCCCTGTTGGTCAGTTTTGGGTCACCTGTCCTGTTGGCTCCTCCCCACAGGTGTGACCCCTCTACGCCTTTCCTCTTCCAACCCTCCAAAGGGGTAAATAACGCAATCCCTTGCCCTTGGTTGTTCTAGCAATAAGGATAAGGTACTGGTTGGGCTGTGTGCTTATGGTTACACTCTGTACTGAGGGGCCCTTAAGAGAGCAAGGCTCTGTTACTTGGTGATGGCCTTATTTAAATATTTACGTGTATAGCGATATACAAACCACACATACTGCATTCCTTTATGTAGCTTAAAGGGAAGCAGTCTTTACAGTTGTAATGCACGCTTGAATATGAGTGAAGTCCCAAGAGTCTTCTTTTTGTTTTTTGTTTTTTTAGGGGTACTCTTTCTCTCCCCTGTAAATGTATCACCTTAAACTATGCACATTTCTTCTCATATTTTGATTCATTAATACCATTCCAAAATGGTCAAACTATTTTATTTACAGTGAGCCTTTCAGTCCCTCCACTGACCCATTCACTGATCTCTCCTCTAAACTTAATTTTTCAAGAATGTTTTTGTAATATGCTGGTTAAATTGAATGTGTCATCTACCAATGATCATTATCATGAAATATTAACTGTTCAAAATGTTGAATGTGAAATATGCTGGTGGCCTCTGGTTTATATTTGTTGTGCATCAACGTTATCAGCTTTGTTTATGAGGTCAACAAAAAACTAACATTTGCCAAAGCACAGGTATTTTTTGCTTAAGAGCTGACTGTGTTTGCCCAGCAGTCAGGCATGCTGAAGGGACAATGAGTTTAGTCTTGGAGTTGCTTATGAATTTGCTGTGTAATTCAGGCAATACTGAGTCATTAACTTTAAATGTGAATTTAAGGTGAAGTTACAGGGACAATGATTAACGTCATCTTCATTACAAGCACTAACAAGATCATTGTGCTAGAAAGTCTGCAGTCACATTTAGCAGTCGAATGATTAAGATGGGGGGGAGGAAGTATTCTAGCGATACGCTTTTCTTAGTGGGATAAGCAAAAGATACTGCACTAAATTTATTTAGTAGAATGCCAGGCTGAATGGGGCTTTGAGCAAGCTGGTCTAGTGGAAGGTATCCCTGGCCTTGGCGGGGGGATAGAACTGGATGATCTTTAAGGTCTCTTCCGACCCAAACCATCCTAGGATTCTATGATTCCATGAATGGCATTTTCAAAATGTCTTTAACTGTTGCCTAACCATAGGTTCCTATGTTTCCACAACAAAATTTATGCAAAGCTGCATACTGCAAATGCAGCATAAGAGCTAAATAACTGATTTTTTTTTTTTTTTCCTAATGAGAATCTCAAGCTAGTCATTTGATACACCACTTGGCAGTGAATCTGTTTCTGTGACATATTCAAATGTTTTCCTGGAATGTAAGACAGATTTGGATACTTTGCAGATTTCTCTGGATTGTACCATGCATGTTCTCATCCTCCTCCTAAAACAAGGTGTCATTGTACTAGAAGGCAATGTTTGTTTTGTTTACTCTAAGGCACAATGGGGTAATTCCATGCTGTATTAGATTTATGTGGCAAGGTTTTGGTAGTTCAGGGCTGTAAGACAAGGTCTTGAAATAGCCAGTTTGTGTTCCAAAAATGTAAATTTGCCCTCCTTGCCTTGGAATACTTGAACTTGGCTCTCTGTGCACTCAGTTTAGCTCCTCTCAGCTTGTCTGACAGAGGGCCCAGGAGTGTTCTCCAGAAGTGAAAACTGTGGGTTTAGTAACAACAGTAAATCTGGGAAAGATGGAGCATCTTGAGAGTGAGACCAGGTACGAGTCCAGCAGGAAAAGACAATGAGGACACAAATTTTCGTTTGTTTTCCTTTGATTAATCTGGCCTGGCTGTGGGTGGGAGAAGGGTTGCAGTTCTAGAGAGCAAGTCTCTCTTCCCCTTACCTCATTAATTGGAAGTCAGTCCCAACTGAGCCAGTGAACCAGTATGTAGATGAAGTAAGAATGTGGGTGCAAGTAGAAACTGAAGCCTGAGCTTTCATGGTCACATAGAAGTACTAATGCCAAGAGTATCAGCCACTAAGAATGCATCCAGTACCTTGGATGAAGTCTATGTTGAAGCTGGAAGTGCAAAATTCTTATTCAGAGCTTTACTTGAACAATTTTAAAAATCTTTTTATCAGCGTAATATTTGTTCCTGAGATTAAAAAAAAATCCTCTTACATGTCTGAAGAAATACACTCTGGAATTCATCTTGGGTGGACTTACTATCATTTTTAATCCTCTGTGACTCCGAACTTTATCAAATGCTTGATGTATTTATCAAGTATCATGAAAAATTTCCATTGCTCAAAAGCTATCTTTTTTTCCATGTTTCATGTTTGTCTTATTCTATGTCTTGTATAGATGTGTGTAAAACTTCTCTGAAGAATATGATAACTTCAGCAGCTTGTCACTGGGGCCCAAATCTCTTCTTTAAAATGGTTCATTTTGTAAGTGCCAATTCAATACATTTTATAGGAGGGAATCATTACCATGGGGATAGCAGTGATTTTTTTTTTCTTTTCCTGCTGTACATACTCAGTTGCTTCATATAGTTTCATTTCACAGTTTGAAACTTGACTCCTGACTGGAGTTGTATGATAACTGCCAATTTTTGCTTTTACTATCCAAGTGTAAAAGTGGCTAACTTTGCAAGAATAGAGCATATTTAATCCAGCTCTAGGGGGTCACATTACTGTAGAGCAAGTGATTCTTGTCTGTTAAAATAACCAGACTGGAAATCTGAAACACAGAAACCTGATTTAGCTACGGGTACTCAGGTTGCATCAAAGATTATTTATTGCCTGTCTTGATCAGAATATAAGATTCTGAATGTTTCATTCTTATTTAAAATTACATGAAACCGAGCAGATTGATAGTTCCTTATACTGACCTGTTTACTACTATTGTGGTAGCACAGAGCATAGTTAAACCCAGCTTAGCAAGAGAGGAGCAGGGCTTATTCAGATGATGTATGAATTTTTGCAGTGGATGTTGTGCTTGCCCTACCAAGCTTTTGCTTTGGTAGGGCAAGCACAAGGCTGAGTAGCTATTGCTGAGTCTTGCTTGAATACTGCTGTTAAGCTTTTTAAATAAATATGGTGCATGTGTGGAAATGTGCTTGCAGCTGCGGTTCTATGGGTGAAAATTCAAGGCCAGGTATGTCTGCTTGTAGGGATACGGGGCAGAGTTATAAATTTTTTATGAGAAAGTCAGTTTTCCCACAGTTGTTTTTTACTTATGTGCATAATATCATACATCAACTTCTATACAAAACATTTTTATCACCAATGCCACTTCCTCCTACATTATACCTGAAGTGTAAGAATTACATACGTAGAATGGGAATGTAAAAACTTCTTGTCTCTTGGTACTGAGGCTGTGTGCCACAACTTCATCCCAGTTTTTGCCTCCACTCTGTATTTCTGGGACTTCTTTCCTGTGAAAACTATTTGCAAGTCATATGACCAGCATCAAAGATGTTCCTGTTCTTACTCTTTTTCCCCCAGTCTGAAGTCTCTTTCTAGTCCTGACTTGGCAGATGCCTAAGGGCTATTTAATCTTTTGTTGCTTTCCAGTATTGCCTTAAACTGCAGGACTTTGTTTCTTCTCTTGAGTACTTGATCTGTGGATGGTGCTTTTTGAGCGAAAGCAGGAAGGATGCAGAGGGCTGGAGGGAAATACATCAAGGAAGTACATTTGGAAAAAGATGAGAAAGGGCCTAGTGAAATAATTACAGGGGATTGGATGGTATGAGATCAGCAGCATCAGCTACCATTCAAGCTTGGATTCGGCAAGGCTCTTTGGTGTACAAATGCATGGTACTACATGGTACTCAAATATATGCTGAAGTACTTTCCAAACTGGGATTGGCTTTAGAACTGTCATTTTTGCATCTAATACATCTGATTTGGTGTCTAAATAAAAGGAAGATAGTAATACATCATTCTATCATCATAGTCTCCAAAGGGCATGGGAATGTTTTAAAGAAGTGTCTATTAAATCTCTTGGAATTAGAAGTGACAATAGAATAAACACTTTCAGTTTTTATTTACTGTGTGTTGTGTGGTGTTTATCCTTTTGCCTCCTACTGAGACCAGTATATTTGTTGAGAGCATAAATATTTTTTCACATCTGTCAATCTCTTCTTCTAGTAAAGCTTTTAAACAGTAAGCCGGTATCCTGGATGTTGTACAGAGGCATGCTTCTGTTGGTGATACGTGTGATGATGATAATTTATACTTATGATACTTTGTAGCTATGAATTATGTTCACAGAATATTTTTGTGCAGGTCTTTGTCCGCTTGAAACCTTGGTCTGCTAATTTTTCTTAACAAACCTACTTTTTTCTTCAATTTTACCTTCCTTAGTTTTCATGACTTTCTCATAGCATTTTCTGACAATTTAGAATTTTTTTTTCAGAAGTTTGAGCCAAGATTACATAACTACTCACTCAGAACTAGGCCTGGATTCAAGTCAGTTGATTACCAAAGAAGATTATGTAGGCCTGTTCTTTAAAGGAAATTTTAAATCCCTGGCTCAGGAATCATGCAGTGGCATCAACTTTCCTTCAGAGGCATCTTCATTCCACATAAAGCACAAATATGGTGCAATTTTCAGTTTATGCCTGAACTTACATACAAAGAAAGATAAAGTCCTAAGAGGAAGCGTGGATCTGAATTTAATGTGTGATTTACATTTGAAGGGGTCCGAAGCAGTTACTGTCTATATGGATTTATACTCTCTGATAAGCAAGACAAATGAGCTTAGTGTTTTTCTTAGACTTGTGCCTGTAGCTGTATGATCTTTGGAGTGAGTCTTGTCAAGTCTCAGGCTGAGTGGCACAAAGACTATGCAGGACTTGGCCACAACACTACTACAGAAAACACGGGTATAGGAGTGTTCTGCTGACGTTTAGTGTCTTTCTGTGTCAATCCTACTATGTATTATTCCTTGCCCTGAGTAAAAACTGCCTTCAGCAATGTATTCTAGTGATTCTGTTTTTCAGATGAATTGTAAACAAAAAATAATGAAAAAATAATCCCATGACAGTTTTTCTAAGCAATATGTTTTGGTTTCTGGCTAAATTTCTGTTTGCCTATGGGCATTTTATAAACTTCTAATTTAACTGAAGAAACATAAGTGATAGTATATCAAAAGAGGATGAATTAATCTTGTTTCTAGTCAGCAGATCTCATTCTAGAGGACCAGGGAAAGTCAATCCTTTACCTGTGTGCATGTAAACAGACAGAGAACCTAAATACGCTATTTGGTGCGGTGCAAGGGCTCTGTCAACATTCTTTTGGTGATCATGGTGCTCTGATAGCAAAGTTACTGGTTATTTAAACATCCTGGTTATTTAGTGTGTGCATCTAACTGTCAGGACTTCCAGAGGTGCACATACTTTATGAGGAAGGTCATATGTGATAGTGGTTGACTAGAGACTGTAGTTACTGCGAGTTCTGCTGTGTAGGACTTACTTTGTCACTATAGTGGTGATATGTGAAGAACAGTTAAAAGATTATGAAGACGCTTCGGTTGGGACATGGTTGAGATGTCACAGAAGCTACCTAACCTTGCATAGGATGTGAAACAGAGCAATGGGTCTTACATGCTCTTTTTGCAACTGCTGACTTAGACATGAAATAGCAAAAAATACAATTTCTGGACCAAAGTCGAGCCAAGAGTATATTCCAATCTACCATTGGTTAATTAGAATGCTAAAGTACACACCCCTTTGTGAATAATGAGCATGTTAATCAGTTAACCTCCTGAAATACTTGAAACATGAACTGAGATGCATATGTATAGTTAGGAGTAGTGAGTGAATAACTATTAACCAATCAGCTGTATTTTGTCATAAATACTGTGTGGTTGGAAACCTGTGGTGCGCTGACTGTTGTTAAATGCCTAGCACCTGATTCTGCAGAATTTAAGTGATACCAGGTGTCTTGATTCAGTGTGTTGATTGGATTTCACACACTGGGTGAAGAATACACAGGGTGAAGACCCCTCATTTAGGGGCAACTGTTGCACACAAAATAAGTGAAGCATTACATATCAAATAGATAGCTATTTTTCTTAACACAGAATATTTTGGTTTTGTTGTCTCAGAACTTTGGACAGCAGTAAAATATGATGAGTACTGGGAATTGTAGAATCTTATTGCAATGCTGCATAGAGAGTTAGAGCTCACAGAGTTAATCTAAAACTTAAAAATACCACAAACTTTAAAATTAAAAATTTTGCTCTGATTTCAGCAGGACCAGGATCGTTGTGAAATTTTACTTGTCAGTCATTCCAGGACTCTATAGATTCTCCTTGGTATTTAGATGGCAGTCTCTGAGATTCTACTTTCAATTTAGGCCTGGAACTGACTGTTCTTTATTTAGAGACTAGTATGTTGGAATAAACCTCACCGGATGAGGAATAATCTGTGAACATTTTTTCCAAGCTTGCACTGTATGAGGAAGCTCCACCAGCCAGTGACTGCTTGGTGTACTGCTTGGCTGTACCTGCAGTTTTAAGTTTGTTATGCTCTTTCTGTCAGTTTGCTCCAGTTTGCATGTTTGGTTTTTTTTTTTTTTTTTCATGGGTCAGTTATCTGTGCCCTTACTACAGAGTGCATTCTTCTCTTACCCTGTAGCAAAATGATTCATTTAGTTTCCTGCTTCTCTGATACTGATGTCTATCTCACTTGGCTTCGGCCTTGGTTTTGTGCTGATAGGCTGGTTGTCCACATCTGTTTGGAATGGTTAAGGGCATGGGAATGTTATAAATTAATCCAAAAGGTAGATCAGGCAGTATGAGGAAATGGAAAGAGCATCTTCTGTTTATGTGCAAGGGATGATAAATTAAATGAAGTATGCTGGTGGGTGTTTGTATAAATCTGTATATATTCTGTATGATTGGATAGAGCTATGAAAAACATAACCATCCAGGAAATCAGCTTTGATATTTCCAGTAAGAATCTTTCCTCGAAGGAACGTATTCCTTTGCTGGAATTGGAGCAAGAGAAATTTCCTGGGAAAATGTTTGAAATATCTCACTAGTACTTTCCTACAGGTATAATATGCTTGAAATTAAAGTCTGCGTCAACATTTTAGGTATCAGAAGATCTCAAAATGAAGACTTTGTGCCCCCTCTTCAACTTTCTAGGGAAGAGGTGAAAAATGAATATTACATGACAGGGACTTGTTTAGTTTTGCTTAGTTCCATTTTAATTCAAGATGACCTATTTTTAAGGTCTGTAAATGAGTCTGCTTTAGAGCCATGTCAACTAAAAGAAAAGACTTCCACCAGGACCTGTAATGCCTACAGAGATGCATGTAGAAAGATCCTTGTGTTTGTAACCTCAAAGCTACTCTGAGAGTAATAGCTTTCGGCAGAGCATTTTGACAGCTGTACTTCCCTGTGAAGCAGCAGTAAATGTCTTGCAACACTAAGACTCTCAGGGGTTTTTATTAAAAAAACAATAAAAAAGCAAATGCCAAAACTTTAAGGATTGTGCAAATAGTTTAAAGGGAAACATCTTTTAGAATGAATGGAGAGACTCCAATGCAAGCCTGGAAGGGTAAAAGTAAATAACTGTAAAATTGCAGTTTTAGGGCTAGAATCTTGTTTACTTCTGCAGAAAAATGAGAACTCCTAGGTAGTAGGAAGGGTTCGGAAAGTTAGACTGTGCATTTTCATCCTGTTCCTGTGTATGTTAGATAAAAGTGGAGGAAATCTAGCATCTAGAAAAGATGTAAATTAAAGGTTGGGAATAAAAAGTTACTCTTGGCCTCAATTCAATAAAACTGTTATTTAAGAGAGGCAAAAATATAGAACCCTAGTACAGAACAGGAGGACAAATAGTGTAAAACAATGTGAAAAATCATAGAATACTTGATAACGAAGTCAGAGAGAGATTCTGGAATTTGTAAGATGAGAAGCTTGCCTGTTGCCCAGTATCTTTGACAGTTTTATCCAAGGAAAGCAGGTACAAAACCTGACCTGCACTCACTGTGGGTAGATATAAATGACTATCAAATATGAGAGGCAGTGCATGTTTATTTGAAAGTTTCCATACCAATGACATAATACTAAGATGTAAGTGAAATTCAGAAGAAATTTTCACCGCCATGCAGTATTTCCATTTTCTTCGTAGTATTTGACTTGGAGTTAGGATAAGCAGAAAGAAATACAGAGCATATGTTGTCTCTTAAAAGAAAAAAGATATTTTTTTCCTATCTATCTCCCACAAAAGATGGTCAATGTGGTGATTGTTTTCTCTCTGGGAAGTGATTATATCTTATCTTCTTACCACTGAAGAGATGTGAGTTCATTTCATCTGTCTCTAGTGAGATGAGTTTGAAATGCTGCCCATATGAAAAATGAACAGTTGTTAGCTTGTCTTTAGTTAGCGCCATTTTCTCTGGGATTTTCTCCTAAATCAGTTGCAAATAGGAACAGAGTATGAGCCACAGATTCATATATATTACATTAATGATTTTATTTCTACTGACCAAAATTATGTTAGCTTCTTCCCTTTCATGGGTTGTATATTTATTTGAAAAGCAAAAGAAGAGGCTAGGTCTGTATGTACTGCTCTTTTCTCAAGTCAATTTCTCAAGGGGGGATGGGTGGGAAATCCAGCGTGTGAGATTGGTCTTTATATAGTAATGTCTTTTAATATATGAAGGAACTGGTTTATGGTCTCTCTACAGAGAAACCTGTCAGAATCCCCTGTGTTAGGCTGAATTATTTAGGGGAGGAGTTTGAAATAGACACTAAGTGTGATGGGATGGTTGATGTTCAGAGCTGCTCTGATTTGCATATTCCCAGTGTTCATTCAGCCTGGGAAGCTGTTGTAGTGCTGTGGTGCTGAGCCAGAGTCAATGCTGCAGTGCCAGCAGAAAGCCTTGACACTTGTGACCATTGGCTGGAGCAGGGAATACAAATGAGTTTTAGGAGAGGTGAAGGGGGAGGTGAGGAATAAGTGAGATGAATGTTAAAAATTTAAATAATAGGTGTCAGCTAACTCAGTTGAACTGGAACGAGTTAGGAGATGCTGACACAAAAGGGATGCTTGAAAGTAGGTGATCATAATGTGAAAATGAAATGGTAAGCTCTCCAGCTGCTACAGCAGCAGCCAGGAAAAAAAACATACTGAAGGACCTCTGAAGGTCACTAATCCACCAAGAGCTAACTAGTTTATAAATGATGCTAACATTTCTATTGTATGTGCAAATGTTGGAAATGTCAATTACTACAATGAGCACTGCAATTTACTTGTGCAAACTGATAAAACACAATAGGGGATATCCAGTTAATATAATGATTTCATTCAGCCGTCTAATGAAAAGAATTTTTTTCCACTCAAGATTAGGAGTTGGATTAGATGCTTTCTTATACAGTGAAAAAACAATAATACTAAGTGCTATAAAAAAGACTTTCTTAGGTGAAATGTAATTTGAATTGTAGTAGTTTCAGGTTTCCTTTAAATATTTTAGTACCTAATAAATATTCCAACAACAATGTAGATGAATTTTAACAGAGTGTCTTGCTGTTACTACTCATGCTAATTTACAAGATTTACAACAATTACCATTCCTGAAAGCTAAAAAATAGTGAGTTATTTCATGAACACATAAAACAAGGCCTTTGAAAAGATTTAACAGCACTCTTAAAATGAAATATTTGGCTCAGATATAATTTGAGCTGGATACAAAATTAAAGTGCACTGCCATTCTTGACATTCATAAAAATAAATTATTGTGTATTGTTTCCTTCTTATTATTTCTGAATACAGATCACTTTGAAAGAAACTAGATACTTTCACTCTCTTGTTTCTGTGGGTGTTGGAGTCTTGCTGTGTATACTTCCAAATAACAAATTAACCCTGCAACCAAAGTAGCCCATCTCATAGGTTTGGTAAAATATAAAGATCAGTCTTTTAAGTTACTAGGACTTTTAAAAAGAAACATATTCATATATCTGATTCAATTTTTAATATTTCCGTATGTTCCTTAGGACATCTAATCTGAAGCCATTTCAGCAGATGTCACATATGTAAGGATTTCTTCTTTTAAAGGGGGAAGCAGAGAGATAGAACACGAGAGGGAGTTCACAGTATTGCAGTTCAGAGGTGAAAATTTGATTCTAATTAAATCAGTGAGAAAAAATTGTATTGATTAGTGGAGCAGGATTTATTTATCACTGACAGTTGTCTAGAAGTTCCCTTTGAGGAGCTGAAGGAAAGAATTTGTGTGCTTTTCTGTCCCACTGATGTTTATTCTTGTGTTAATTTTTCATGTATATGCACATCATATGGTACTTACAAACATTACTTTGTTTTCTTCTCATTTAGGGATCCTATACTGGTCGCTGTAGGACTTCATAATAATTTTGTGTAATCAGCAGGAAGCAAAGCACTCTATGTTTTGTAATTTTCTATCAAGTCTGACAAATATTCTGTAGTAGAGTAACAGTTGTTTTCTCAAACTGATGTGCTTTTACATAATCTTCACCAAAAGGGTCATCAAGCATTGAAACAGGCTGGCCAGGACACCAATGGAGTTACCATCCCTGGAGGTATTTAAAAGATGTGTAGGCGTGGTGCTGAGGGACATGGTTTAGTGGTGGACTTGGCAGTGCTACTTTAATGGTTGGACTCTGTGATCTGAAAATTTGTGTCTTTAGAAGATACAGAAGAGCTGTGTCAAGTACTCTCAGAATAACTCTATACAAGTTAAATTCTTGACCAATGCCAGTCTTTGCCAAGATTAGGTAGTTCAAAGAGCAGCCACCAACACATCATATGATTTCCCCACACACATCCAAAATGTTCTTTGATCTTTTTAAATTCAAATAAAGAATGAAAAGTAGTAAACTAGTGAAGTAATAAACTAGTTCACCTTGATTCCCATTGAGGAAACAAGTTAAAGATGACAGTGTGGATTGAGCCAACCAGGCATACATGATAAAACATGTTAGACGTAGCTTTAATTATGAAAGTGTAAGCATGAAAGTGATAAAATTTCTCTTAGCCTCTGACTGTACCCATGAGAAAAATTTAGATATGTACTTTACCCATTCTTCAGATGCTCAAAAGACATGCTGTGCTACAAAGCAACTGTTCCACATCATGTCAGAAAATGAACAGGTGTTTTTGTTACAAACAATGTCTTTTTAATTGGAATAGACTGATAAATGTGTAAAAATTCTCTCATATATGCCCAAGTAAAGATTCTGAACTTTATGATATCCTTTAGAATTATGCTTTTACAGCATACATGTCCACTGAAAAGTAATTGATAATAACATGGTAGCAGTTGGACACTTCTTCAATTTCACTTGAAAGCTAAGGTTACCTTTTCTAATAAAGAATGGCACTCGGGAGTATTCTTCAGCTGCTCTGCTTCCAAACAATCTTGCATGGAAGCTATGTTTAATGTTACCTCATGGACATGTGCCACCATAATCACCATCAACTCTTAAATTTTTGCTTCAGGTGCCACTCTGGAATTCTGAAGTGGCTTTTGTGCAATGTAGTTAGAATGCTCTTTTCCTTCTCTTTTTAATATCTATATATGTGCCACTGCTGTGTCTGCACCTTTTCTTGCAGTTATTTGCAAATGGTCCAGAATCAGCACCCTAAAAGAACATTTACAGAGCAGGATAAAAGAGAGAATCTCTTAACTTTTCAAGTAGTAGAGAGTAAGCTGCCAACGAGGCACATTCATCACCGCTTCTCATCTAAACATGAGCGTCTTCAGCTCATGCTTGACTGACCCTTCAGCTGCAAAATTTCCTAACCATATCAACTTAGCCCACTTACACCAATTTCCTGGTATTCACTTGCTTCAACCACTGGCAGGAGCATCTGTTTTGAGCAGTCTTGTAATCAGGTCATTTTGCCCACCATGTGCTGAAAGAGCAGGCAGCTCCAGACTAGGAGGTGGCCTTCTTGCTCTTCTGGGGTGATGAGAAGAACATGCTGTTTATCACAATGTGTACACATGCAGATGTACAGGAGAGGGGAAATAAGGGATGTGTAGTAGTTTCATTTGCAAAAACGTTCTGAAAAGGTTCACCAGTTACTGCTTTCTGCCTTGCTATCATGCAGTTGTGCTCAGCAATCAGCTTCTCTATTTAAGGCTGTATTCAGCCTATACCTGTAAGTTTGAGTAAATCTGCATCTTCAGCATGGTTGTCAATATAAAGACGGCCAGCGTGAGAGTCTGCCTAGTTGTGTAAGGTTATTCTTTCTCAAAACTCCTAGTACTGGGCTGTTCAGCAAGTGTAAACACTGTTTTATGTACAAAGCAAGATGTGCCTCAAGTCAGCATGAGATGCATTTTGCCATCTGGATGGACATCAGTTGTTACTATCTTTAATCACTGAACATGCAGAGAAAGGAACACTGTAAAAAAAGCTGAGTTTAATTTTGTATTTTCTTATAGATTTATTCACATTATATCTGAGTTACACATGATAATTTAATCCAAATCCTTTCTTCTTCAACTACTGAATTATTTTTAGAAGTTTTGTAGTAAATCTGATAGGTCATTCATAGCCTATAAGTATGTCTGAAAATGGGTGTTTTAAAAATTTGTCACTGTGAACAGTGGGTGGAGTAAAGAAATAAAAGTATTTTTGTAAAGTCAGCTTGATATAACATGAGACTTTCCCCAATGCTGCTAAAGTGGCACAAATGTACATGTTCTACATATGCTCAGAAGAAGAGAAATATGGATGTGCTGATGGTCATGAAGGGACTGTACCATCTGTTCCATGAGGAAAGGCTGAGAGAGCTGCAATTGCATAGCCTGGAAATAAGGCTCTGGAGGAAACTCATTAATGATTATAAGTACCCTAAGGGAGGCTCTTTTCAGTGCTGCCCAATGACAGGACAGGAAAAATTACGTGAATTTAATTAATTTTAAAAGTGCTCCATAGCATTTCTATAAAATTATGCTTGTGTGTTACTTAGGTACCTTTGTTACATGTCTGCATGCTTGCATCTCTCAAGTTTCATTTGGGATCAGAATATCATGGGTTTATGATTGTGATATTTTTCACCTTGAATTAACAGTTGCTCTCAATGTTAGTTGACAATTAGTCAAGGTTTAAAAACAGGAGTTTCTGTAAGACTAGAAAATGGACCAGATTGACTAAGTGAGGAAGGTACAGAAATAGATGTGTTGGGGAAAAAATATTCATGGTTGCCCAATCAGGTACAAAATAGTTCAGACTTTGTTTGAAGAAATTATTTCTCGGTCATTTGAACCTATTTTAATTATGTTGTACATCTCAGCTTTTGTATCAGGAGAGGGAAGCAAAGAACTGTCAGAGTGTGAAAGCCAATACTGATAAATTTCTTATAATGGAGAGGAAATTAATGTTAAAGGCAACAGAGAAGATACTATCACCAGCTGTCCTTAAATGCTCAAATCCTTTTTTGCAGCTTGACTTTTTTTAATGCTTGTTTTGCATTTACATTTCACAGTTCTCAACAAAATTAAGTGTGACTGAATTGATATTTCCAGCATGTTTTCCTTAGCCAGAGGAATTTCAATTAACAACAAGGCCAGAAGAAAAAGATAACAAATAATTTTTACCCTTCTTTTTACCATTTTTTTCATGTAGTTTTAGCTTCAGTAAAACCAGACTTCAAAGAAAGGTGTTGGACACTTAAGGAACTTGTAAATAACATCTCCAGCTGGTTTTACTGATTTTGTGTTAAACAAATTGTGCTTTGCAGTTTTATTATTGTAATGGGTTCTTTTTGCTAATTTATTGGAATGATGTTCCATTTTTGCTTTATACATGTTTAAAGCTGTTATTTATGGTTTAAATATTTTTAATATCAGGGCTATATTTAAGGTTTTTATTTTCATAGACTAGCTTTAGTGTCTTAGCATAACATTCCACTGATTTTTTTACTTCTGAAAATGAAATTTGAATGACTTAAAAAATAAAAGAATAAAAAGTGAGATCAAGCACAGTGTGAAAAAGGAGGAAGCTTTTCTTGAAGCAGGCAAGATACAGAAAAATGAGAAAATAACAAAAGCCAGATTCCTTGGACTAAGGGGAAGACATCAAAGCCATTTGTACATAAGTGTAATTGTCCCATGACATGAATATCTGGTTCTAAAGATGTGACAAAAAGTACTGGAAGGAGGAAGCATTCCCATGTTTCAACATAACCTTTTGGATGTTTCCTTTCTCAAGAGTGTGTGCTGCTGACATTCTTATATGTGGCTTTAAGTATGAAATTGCTGTCATAAACACCTTAAAATTATGCTTATGCTTAAACGGGACTAAAGTCATGGGAGATATTTCACCAGTTCATTTACAGAAGTAAAGATGTCAGCTACATCCTTGTCAGTTTGCAGGCTGGGTAGCAAGATGACTCTCAATGACTATTACGTTGATTACTGTGGCAGTGGTGTGAGTCTCAAATACTGTAGGTCACTGCCCTGGCAGTCAAGCAGCCTGCAGTACACCAGCTGAGACTCCTGCAGCAGTCTTTATGCTGCTTTTTAAACTCACCTACAATATTTCCTGATATAGCTATCGCTGTTTTCTCCAGAAATGGATGCAAAGGATAAATGGACAAAGCGTTTGGTGTGATTAATAAATGTGTCTGTGTTGTATATGCACAAGGACAAGGGAGGGAGAAAATAATGTGAATCTGGCAGGAATAAAGGGAGAGCTGCCAAAGTTTGCAGTTCTGGTCCTACTGAAAACGTAGACTTCTTAGAGCTATAGCTGCTAGTGCTTTCTGAAAATGCCTATATGACAGATGCTGACTTGTTTGTATCTGTCCTTTCCCCCTTTCCCCCAAACCCTGTTTTCTATAGGAAGAGAGTCTGAGTGAGTGAGCTGGGAGTGAGATCTGGAAAACTCCTGTATAGTCTGCCAGGTCTTCAGTCTGAATGAGCCTCTTGGAGGGTATCTACTCCACAACTGCAGCAAAGATTTTTTTTTGGTTTGGTTTGGTTTGGGTTTTTTTTTGTTGTGTTTGTTTTGTTTTTTGTTTGTTTGTGGGGTTTTTTGATTTTTTTTTTTTATTTTTTTTTTTTAAATGAGTACATAAATCCTGTCAAATTGTCAGTAAAATGTCCACAGACATTGGGAACTAATTGGTAACTCATCCAAGATATGTAGGGCAAAATTTGGTGGATTCTAACCAATTTCAGGAATGTGAACCTCCAAAAGAATTTACTAAGAATTTTGCTAAATTGAGGGATAAAAAGTGATCGGAAGTGATAGCCTTGTAAAGTAATTTTAGCAACAAATGCAGAAACTAAGATTAAAATAAAATACAAGTCCTAGGCCCTTCTGAATTGATGAGAATTTTGCTGCTGCTGGTGAGATCTTACACAAAAGATTCAAATTCTGAGATAATTACTAGCTAATAAAAGAAACATGTAGGTAAACTTGTATTTCCAGAACAATGATAGTTTAAGTTAAGAGATGCATTTTGTTGTTAGGCACAGTATATTATTCCTATTGGCATACAACCACTTCATTTTCTTTCACAGGCCGTTATGGTTTAGAATTTATGCCACATCATTTCTAGAAATATATTGTATAGGACCTTGTTCTAGAGACAATTCTTTGGAATTCCAATATTAGTTGCAGATTGTCTGAATGGTGTACTTTTTGTCTTTATTTCTATCAATAAATTCTAGTGGGCAAGCATAATGTGATGGTATTGGTATACTGCTAGCAGCCAGAGAAATTAAGAATAGTAAACTAATCTTAAAATGTATTTATTATACTATAGGGGGTGAAGCTTTGAGGTGTAATCCTTGTTCCACTGCTACTGGGACAGGCAGTCAGTAGGATTTTTCACCAGTTTAATTTCTGATCCTTTTAAAGGTCTGTTTTTGATGCATGCTTGTTTAGCTAGATGTCCAAGAAAGAGATATTGATACTCAATAACTTGCAGTGTCTTGGAAATGTGTTTCTCTAGTGTGGCTGGTGGCATCTGTTTGAGCACCATTACATAGGTAATATTAGCTCTGTACATGACATCTGCATTATATTTTATTTCATTATATAAGCAGGTTGGCTTTTTGATTTTATTTAGTGTTTTATTGAGAGATGTATGGCAGGGATGGTTATTTTGTTAGCTGCAGTGGGAGAAAAGGAGGGAGGAAGGAAAGGCAATGGATTTAGAAATCAGTCTAAATATTTTATTCTTCCCCCCCCAAAGGAAGAAATTCATGCTGTTTTATGGAGCCTAGATGTGTTTGCTGGGAAATAAATGAATGTTGTTTTAAAGAGAGCACTTCCTGTGCATGAATGTAAGTCATGCACTGAGTCATAAAACGTTGTCATAGTTATTGACACAGTGATTCTCAAAGAGGGGTAATATCACAAGTAGGACAATTGCAATTACATGGAGAGATTACCCTCCCGCCCCCAGCTTTAGTTTCTTTTCAAATTTGTGTTCTGTGCCTGCCTGACACAATGACAGTTCATCCTTGTCCTGAATGCAATAATCCAGTTTCCCTCTACTTCACTCATATGCACAGAGCACCTACATCTACACAGATTAATTTTCCTGTAGGCATTTGTTTTCTTTCTCCTTCCTTTCTGCTGAAGATGGATTTACCTAGGACTGAAAGCTGGGATTGGTTCTGCTCTATGCTGCCATGCTATTGAGGATGATCTTGGGATGAGGGAAGGTGAACATGACAAATTTCTGGTTTTCTGGGATGCCAGCTGTTTGAGCAGGACAGTCTGAGGATCAAAAGCAGACAGATTTTGTGCCACAGATAAGACAACTAAAACAGCGTGAAGCTCCACATATAGTTAGTGGAATGAGACAGAGAGTGTGATCTGGAGTCTTTAATCAAGGAACTGTATAGAGTTAGATTCCTAAAAACCCCCATCAATCATTAATTATGTCATCTGAATACTTTTCAGGTTTTTTTCAGTACTGGTTGCCACAGTTTGATTACTGTTGCTCCTGGGCATCCCAGCTCAGGGCCTCACAAAGAACTAATGTAAAAGTAAAATCAAAGATGGTGAGTATTAAAAAGTAAACCCAAGAAACTTAAAATTGGACTGGCCTCGTCCCTTTGCAGTGTTTTTTCATGCCTTTCTTTCATAATTGTGTGTTTTGTCACTGTTTTGAAATTAACAAGATCTCTGAAAAGCGATCATGCAGGGTGCCCATCTAGTTGCAGAACTCCAATCACGACAGGTGTAGGAAGATTTTAAGAAAAGGTTAAGTAAGTTTTGTATGATAGTGCATGTCATTTTCCCTGCTCTTGGCAAAGAGGTGCCTTAGGTTACTTCTGGAACTCCTTCCAAGTTTCTTCCACAATACCGTGATTTATGGAGTAGTGACTCATTCCTTTGTTCCTTCTGACCAGATGTAAAGCTCTTGATCCTTTTCACTTTGCTGTAATTACTACAGCAAATATGACCTTACCTCAGGAGCACTGATAAGGGGTGACTATTGGATGCCAGGCTTTTGCAGAAAACAGTATTTAATTGCGAGAAAAGCAGATGGAGGAAAAATATAAACAATTTAAACACAACTATCTTATGGGAAATTGCCCATTAGTTGCTTGCGATCTTCAGTAGTAAAGACAATTTTTTACCAGTTTTTGGTTTTTTAGCAGAAGACATTCAGCTGCTCCTGAGTGAGCCTCAACCAAGTCATTGTGTCTACATGGCACTAAGCAGAACTGTGTGAAGATACTAAGAATCATCTGTGTTAGCCTGGTGTAGCACTTGAGAACATGTCTTCCTCTCATTTGCAGTTAGCGTTTTTATTTCTGCATGGTGACAGATTTATACAGGATTGTGCCGTTGAACTCTGGAACTTGAGGTGCTTTCATATTTTTGGGTTTCAGGCTTATTGATTCTAAACAACAATATATATTATTTTACAGTGGTGCAAAAGGAAGCTTCTATATTTAATGCACTCTGTGATGTAAGTCATCTTGTGGTGTTTCCAGGCTGCCAAAAACTATGATAATTACTTACGTTTCAGCAACAGATCTATTTCAAAAGACTGCATATCAGAGACACTCATATTTAAAGGTCCATGCTCTCAGCAACTAGTATTTATCCTGTTATGTAACTGGTTTTTCATCACAAAAGTTATTTTAATGGAAACATAAGTGAACATTAAAATCAATGCAATTTTGTTTTGAAGACATAAGCCAAAGTTTAATTCCTCTTTTAAGAAAAGGGAAAAATTGTTCTGGAACTCCTTGTCTGTTCACACTGAGAGCAGGTAAATATTTTTCTGTTTTAAGCAGATCAACATATGAAAGTATGATTTTCAAAAGAATTTTGTTTCTAAATGAGCAATTTTTGTCTTGTTTTTCTCTGTAATAAACCTTCTGCAACACACTGGACAATTTTTTATTTATTTATTTTTTAAAGAATATTATTAGTCACTATGGAGCCAAATTACCAGTTTGGAGTAATTGCCAATTACTCTCTATAAGGAAACTAGACCCAAATGATTAGGAAATACTTTCACCATAATTATGAGAAGTGTTTCTAATTCCTTAGCTCTGTATATAGCACAATCAATCCATTTTCAGAGGAGATGACCTTGCGCCACTGGAAAAACAGATTTGCATATAAAAGATTACATTACAGGAGTAAAATTGTTACAGTCCTCATGCAAAAAGACTGTGTGTCTACAGTTTGTATTGAAGGCTGTCTTGGGGTTTTTTGAGATTTGTGATTGACTGTTAAAAAAGCAGACCATTGCAATGATCTTTCTGCCAAAATGAATGTCAGCTGATGTGTGAATTGCATGAAAACCAGCTCTCTGAGACTCTCTGTATACAAGACCTCTAGTTGCATTGCCATTTTAACGTACAGTGGATTTAGTCTTTGTGTCTGTTCCTTACACTGTCCCTTTCAAAAGCATCCCTTTTGGTGTCCTTCTGTGTCACTTTTAAGTCAGGGTGGTTCTGATCTATATTATTGTATGGAAAATCCCTGCTCATCATGATGACTGGATGCAAGGTAGATCCTGATGGTGAGGGGGGCTGAAGAAGCCTATCTGCACTTACAGACTTACATAGTTCTACTAATAGATCTAGATCAGTATCAGCCACTGGCAGAAGTGAGAGGCTTTGTAGCTATGAATCTGGAGCATTAAATTCAGTATTACAACAGATTTACATGCTTTGCTGCTGCCTCAGAAATATTCAGGAGCAAGGTGGAACTAATACTGCTATTTTGCACTGATGTAAGTAAAAACTCTGATTTATATTTGCTTTTGTATTGTGTTGGAAGCAGTGCTCAACCACAATATCAGGCAACCACAAGCATCTCTTGTAATCCCATCCAGCCAACCTTCAGTCTTCCCTACTATTATTTTTTTTTCTGAGTGAGGAAGGGAATGAACCCTCTGAGAAGCCAAATTTTCACCAGTGGCTTTCTTTCCCTCTTTGCCCAGAAGCAAACCTGGGTTAGCTGATCCATTCACGAAATGGTGGTTTTGTTCTATGTGTGTGTCAGGAAGAGTTTCCTGATGCAATTATTGACAAGTTTTCAAATTTCACGTAGTTTTGCTCCTGAACAAAAGTCCTGCTCTTCACTTTAATATTTTCCTGTCTTCACATTTAAAGGTAAGGTTGTTCTTTGTATATTAGCAAAGCTGGTTCTCTGGTGTTACCAGCAGGAAACAGGAAGGTGAATTGAAAGGTACCTGTTGAATTTGGATGATCATTTTGAGTCGATTTTCTAGCTGAAGTTTTACAATGGTATTTTGTGTTAAAGATTTTTTTTCAGATCTGTGATGTGGTCATAATTCTACAGGCAGTGCTTCAAGAGCTGCTGTTAAACCTGTGCTCCTTCTGTCCAGTTTACCAAAAGCGTACAGGGAAAAAAGCTGTATTGCAGGATTGTCATGACGTTTAAAACCCCATTAATACTCCCCAGTCTCTCATAAGTACTTTCTTCTTATCTCCTGTGTACTTCCACCCTTGTGATTAGTGCTGTAGGTATCTGTAGTTCATTGTTTAGTGCTTTCAGAATCCAGTATCATCAGTCACTTGGTGGCTACATAAAAAAGTGGCATTTCTGGTGCTGCTTCTGGCTTTTCATAAACATGTCACAGACACCTGATGTGGCCACCCTAGTCTCAAGGAATAACATAAGCAGGAACTCCAGTGTCTTTGTTGTGATGGTGATTTTGAAAGGAAACTGGGATCAAAGGGAAAATACAAAGAAAGATTAAATAAAAAGGATTTTTTTTTTCATAAAGTGTGTGTGTCTACATATCTTCAGCTCCAATTAATGAGGAGAAGTTGCCATTCCCAGTCACTGGTATGTAGTCCTGTTGGTATGGCAATGCATCACATATTTGTGTGCATTTGTAATCTATGAAGAAACGTTCATTTCAGTCTTAGAAAAGCGGTTGTTGATCCTAGAGTGAGTGAGACTTTAGGTGATTATATAAATCTATAACACTGAATGATCAAGAGAGGCCAAAAAGATATTTATGAGATAAAGGGTGAGAATAGGCTTTCAAAAAAAGCACCTAATTATTTTTTTTCTACTGGTTTTGAACTATAGATATGTCGTAATCACCTTAGGTACACATTTGAATCATTCATGGACCTAACTGCTTTCAAAATCTGGTCTGAAGCTAAAATAAATGGGTATAGTCTGATGGACCACAAAGACAAAAAAGGTACAGGTGCTACGTTTTTTTGTTTGTTTTTTTTTTTTTTTTTTTCAATTTAACTGTAGGTTTTTGTTTGTTTGTTTTTCTTTTTACAAAGCTGTTTGTGTAATGCAAAAGTCTGTCCAAACTTTACAGCCTACAAGTAACCAAATATATAAAATATACACCCTTGGTTTAGGGTGTAGAAAGGTGTGTGCTGGGGAGTCCAAATGTTTATAACATCATTTCACAATTTAAAATCATAAATCTGTATCCATAGGTTAGATGTTCTGTATTTTCTGAAGCTGTTTTCTGAAACTTTTTTCTGTCATAGAAATCGCAAATGGATATTCAGTTAAATCATTAAAGAATAAGATTTTCTTTTTTACCATCTTCTGTCAATGCTATGTTGGCTTTCTTGGAGTCATATCCTAATTGATCATTTTCCTTGTCCTACCCATATTTTACTTATAAAAAATGGTGGGAGGGAGAACAGAGAGAGAAATATGTTTAGTGAGTAGTCAGAACTGTGGAACAAGTCATTGGAAAAAAGAGGGGGAGAAAGGGAGATAAATGAACTAGACAGATATGCAATTTTAAAATGTATTAAATACAGTTGCAGCTGTGATGAAACCAAAAGAAAAAGTATTTCTTTCACATGGGGGGGATCGTAACATTAATTAACTACTTGCTTGTTGTCTAATATTCCTGACAGATGGAAAAAATGTGCCTGCAGTGCATCTTAATGAAGTAAGCGTATAAAAGAAAGCTGCCAGACAGATGCCATACTGAAAAAAGAGAGGCATACAGGGCTAAGAGGGTGAGAGGTTCACAGTCTACTTGTGTTTTCATTATTTGCACCAGGTTGTAGCTGAACTTGTTGTGCAAGTGGAAAAAGTCAAGGAATGGTCACCAGTTCCCTTCATTGGCATTCACACTTAAACTGCCTCAGTAAGCCACATGACAACCCATTTTTAATCTTAAATACTACAAATAATATTAAATCTGCAATTCTGGATGCAGCCCATGAACCTGCGCATTGTTTTCCTTGGGGTCTGGGTGACTTTTTGGCTTAGGAGCATTGTGCCCCAGGCATACGTGAGGTCAGTCTGCTTGGGTTTGCTGTGTTCATAGCATTGCAGAAAAGGTAAAAGCCTTTCCAGAGCTGGGAGGTACCTGAAGGGCTTCCTGTAGCTTCCAGGGGTAGCTACATCCTACAGGACTGGACTATGAGCTTGTGCTGCCGAATCTGAGGTGGCTTGGCTGATCTTCTCTGAGCAGTTATCGTACTGAATTCCTGAGGTACGTGAGCTCGTAATGTGCTCTAAGGAAATTAGTAACATTTGCTGTTAGCACAACACAGAGTGCCACTGTGTTGCTTTTAGATCCAGGCCTGCTTTTTAAGATAAGTGTTTGAGTTAAAAACCCTCTGCTTTAGAATGAGGACAGCTGGACCACTTTAATATTGCTGGACCTATGTCTGCAAATCAGAGAAGCCACCCAAGGCCAGGAAAAATCTGATTGCTTTTTTTGGAAGGAAAGTACAAGAACTCTTAGAAAGTTTGCCGGTGATGCTTATAACTTCCTATAGTCTGCTGTGATGAGCTGATTTGAAGCCGTTATTCACTCCTATGCAACTATAAGCACGTAAGGATGAATACTCTACTTTCTAAAGCCTGATGCTGTTAAATGTGCTCTTTCTGTAATTCCTGCACCTCTGAAACAGGATCTGATATACCTAGAGCCTATTGACTTTTGTGTCAAGCACGATGACCTGTCCATCTGGATAGCTTACTGCGGGAGGAGATGTTGCAGAATGAGATATGCATGGGAGGAAGCATTTTGTTGGATTTTGGCTTCTGCTGGCTCTTGGAGATAAAGCTGCTGTGCAATTTTATTTTTGCTCTAATGATTTGTTTCAAGATTGCTCAGAATCTTAGACAGAAGTCACTTATTAGCATGATATGCTTCAAGATAATAGCTGAATTTTGTCTATCTCTGAAAGATGAAAGATGGATGACAAAAAGGTGATAATACATTTTTTTTCTGATTTTTTTAGAAAAAGCGATTGAAGCTCAGAGAGGTTACGTGGCTTTTTTTTTTTTCTGTGGGGAAACATGAAAGCCTTTATCTAGTGTTTACTCTCAAGTTGCCATGCATGAATGATTGACTCAGATTTCTATTCTTAAGTGATGTTAATAAGAATAACAAGGACTGAATTGAAAGTCTCCTGACATCCAGATCTCTAATTGGAACAATTATATTTTCAGTGCTGCCTTTTCATTCCTGTGTACCTGGAAACTCTCAAATCTCCGGTGTGAGATTTTGCTTGCAAAGTGTATCTTTTGCCCTTAAGAAAAATCCCCCGTGATAGTATTATTGCATACCAGTTGGGGAATATCGTGAAAGATGTACTGTATTTTATTTAAAAATATTTTATACATATAAGATTTTATCTTCATTAACCGGTCGCTACAAGTTTATTGAAGTCTTGCTTTTAAGGTATGTGATTCTTTAGTAGCCCTGTCAGGTTTGAAGTGAATGAAAATGATACATGACTTGGTTTTCTTCATGATGCAGTCTTTCCAATAACAGGAGAATGTTTTTTAACCCATATGTGAATGAGAGAAAAAGTTAACTATGTAAAAACCTAGATGTTGTCTTCATAGTGTACATGCACCTGAATCGTGTCCAATCAAATGACATTATAGCAATGTTGGTTTTTGTTTTGTGATGAATGAAATGCTGCATCGCATGTTTTTATTATGAGAAAAGTGTTCCTGAAGTGAAAATAAAGGTTGTCTTTGCCAGTATTTTGGTGGCAAATTAGGCAAAGTTCTCTAAACAATGTATACGAAATCGATGTCTGCCTGACTGAAGAGGGCAGTGGTGCCTAATATGACAGCATCTTCTCATTTTCAACCAAGTACATTTTATTTCTCACTAGATTTCCTTTGATGGATAACCTGAAAGTCTTCTATTTCCCTTTTAGAAATGCTTTATGCAATTACACTTTAGAAAATGGTACTTCTGTACATCAGCTTGTAGGAAATATCAGAGTTTGAACCACTGATGCATCAGTGTTCCTGAGATTGACTGCAAAGTCTGCCTCAGGTGAACAGAAATAACTCTTTGAAAACTTGTGATTTTTTTTTGTTCTATATCATTTTTAGACTTCTGATTTTAGTTCTTTAGAACTTTTCTCAAACTTTCAAAACACTTTCTTTAGATCGTTAGTCATTTGGGAGCAAGTCAAATAATTTTATGTAATTTTGGGCACACATATGAAAGCTAATGATTTTCTGTCTTTATGTTTTGTGAATACCCAAATATAGTTGGTTTATCTAGTTTCCTTAATGTCTAAAGCAGACACTTAAAAAATGTAGACATTCAGAATTATGAGGCAGTTCTGAAAATCATAACCAGAAAGAATGCAATATGACAGGAAAGTGGGTTTTTTCTTCCTAGAAGGCTACTTAGAATGAACAACTTACCTATCATTAGATAAAAATATGTATGAAACAGTAAGAGCAAGGAAAAAAATTCTCCTAGGATTATTCTCTTGCCAGCATTTTGCTACTTGCCACCTTTGTGTATCCGACAATTTGCTAGAACTCTTGAGATATTCATTACATTAATTAAAATGTTTTTGTTTGGGTTTTTGTGGAAGTCTTTCAATACATTTGCTTCTTTGACCCAAGTGATGCATTTTAACTGTAGTACTAATGAGGCGATGGCATAAAATTCTAATTCAGTTTGGAAAAGGTTTTTGTCATATGAGCCAAGTTGGCAACTTGTTTGAAGTTCCTATAATTAAAGCATATATCTTAGCTGAAATTCTGTTTAGCCAGTTGATTATATTTTCAAAGAGCTAGCCAAATTGGCAAAAAAACTCCGCAAAGAGATCAGGCTAAAACTGTTGATGTCTCCATGAAACATTTCTAATTAGCTGACCTCATAATGAACTAAGGTGGATAAGTGCATGGATTTTGACAGAGTTACTGGTCTTTGACTTTTAATTTTATCTTGCATTGTTTTATTTTTTCCTGGTGTAAGCGAAATAACCTAAACCGAGAGAGACTGAAGTAGTGCCTTTCACTGCATCCTGTTCTTCTTTTAAGTTTGCCTGATGATGGCAGGAGAGATCAAAGTTAGGTTGTTCTTAGGGAAGGTGAAAACAGAGATGTTTCCTGTGGCTGGCATATGGTTGTTTTTAATCTGAAACTCATGAAAGGTAATTTCCTAGCCTTTCTGCAGTTTTCTTGGAAGTACGGGGTGTGGTTAAATTCCCATTTTTTTGACAGAAGAGATGTCTTTCTGTGCAGCAAAAGGAACAGATCATAAATGTTAAAATACAAACTTTGTGTGTGTGTGTTTTGTATATAAGGTCTGAAACCTACAATGGCATTCCAAAATCCTGACATCAAATAATCTGAGTATCATGGGATAATTTTCATGATTTCCTTTGACTCACCAATGCAGATGACTAGTGCTTTAGCAAGTCATGATTTCAAAGAAGTTTAAAGTCATAAATATCATAAGTCATAGATTGTTTGGTGTATGTGTGGGTTTTGCTTTTTGTTTGTGATGGACATTGTATGTGTTCAGTGTACAAGGGAATGGCTATAAAAAGTAGGATCAGCAAGCAAAATGGATGTGTAGAATTCAGAAAGATCACATTCAGATCACCTCTGATGAGTATTCCTGTGAACTGTGTTCTTTTTTTGTTTGTGCCTTTTTTAACAATAGCAGAAAATTAATAACTTGATCCTTAGAGCAAAAAGTGCATAGCACTTTCTTCCCTCTGATAAAAATACCCCTGATTAAACACCATGGCTTTCAAGAAAGTTTTTATGTTACTGAAATAGGATTTCACTCCACTATTTAGTAAGGGAGGCCACAGTAGAGACAGCAACTTCATCACAATGATGGAAGCTAATAACTTGGGACTGAGAAAATTAGAATGTTCAGTTCTTTATTCAAACTAAAAAATCCTTTCCTTGAGCAAGAGAACACAAAATTCTTAGGAGAAAAAGAGGCAGCTTGACTTCATTATCAGACATACTTTTTTTTTCCAGATGTGTTGATGCATTGCTTACAGGGTCCCCAACCCCCGCCATTGTTTTGTAAGCATATTTACAATAGCAGGTTATTTGTATTCTTCTGGAGTCCATACTGTTCTACTGTATCTTCTCCCTGTGCTGTGATACTGTCAAGTTTTTGTCCAGATTTTCGTAGCCTGCATAGGGATAGCTATGTGCTTAGTGTTCATCTTCTTCTTTGCTGGATCCATGTTGGGTTTGTTTAAGCTGCCATAACATGCCAAAACCCAATTTTAACTTAATAATGTTTTATGAAATTAGTATAAAAGTCACTTGATGTGCTTGATGAACACTTTGCTATTGCACTTGATCCTGAGGAGATCTGAGACAAGTAGGGAGAAGGGAGTGGGTTTTGCTTGCCTTAATTCTGACCTAGAATAGAATAGAATTAGGATAGAGCAGAATAGAAGTAGAAATGTTTCAGGTGAAAGGGACTTACAAATGATTGTCTAGTCCAACTGCCTGACCAATTCAGTACTGACCAAGTTAAAGTATGCTATTAAGGGTATTTCTCAAATGCCTCTTAGACACTGGCATCGACCACCTCTCTAGAAGCCTGTTCCAGTGTTTGGCCACCTTTTCAGTAAAGAAATGCTTCCTAGTGTCGTATCTGAGTCTCCTCTGGCACAGCTTTCAACCATTCCTGTCCGATCACTGGATAGCAGGGAGATGAGGTCAGCACCTCCTTCTCCACTTCTCCTCCTCAGGAAGCTGAAGAGAACCATGAGGTCACCCCTCATCTTCCTTCTCTTCAAACTAGATAAAGTCCTTGGCTGCTCTTTATAGGACATTCATCTTAGTCCTGCCACTCAGGTGCACCAGTGATAAACACAGTGGATGATCCTGTTTTTTGACCAGCTGGTTGTGCTGAATTTGATGCCTGCAACGATGCAGGTTGCTGTCCTGTCTGCCAGGGCTCACTTCTGGTTCCTGTTGAGCTTGCTGCCAGCCAGAAACCCAGATCCAGGTCAACTTTCCAGCCACTCCTC
>VZRU01014872.1:58369-71956 GCA_013398155.1 Pedionomus torquatus
TTTTTTTTTTTTTTTTTTTTTTTTAGTTAAATCTGCATTCTCACCTCTTTCACAAGGATTAAAGAAAAATTCTTGAGTGTACAGTACCCCTGTAATAGTCCTTCCTCTCTGACATCCTTCTCTGCAAAGGCCTTTGCCTTTGAGATGCATCTTGCTGTTGTGGTTGATTCTGTCAGTCACACACCTTGGCTGCTAGTCCTAGGCCTCTTCCAGTCAGGGCTTTCAGCTTCACACCTGAGGAGCTGGTTCCTCTGACTACACCTGAACTCCTCTGCGACCTTGCATTATCTGTGGAAAAGGGGATGTTAATGTTTCCCTTCTCCTGGGAGTTGTCTTGCTAGCTGACCAGCTTATTACTATATTAAAAAATGCATTTTTAGTATGAGCTTGCATCTCCAGATATTATGACATGTAATCTGTTCAGCTTTTGGTTGTGGTGGTGGTGCATGTTTGTTTGGGTTTTTTTCTTTTTTTCATCTTTCTTTTTTTTAACCCCATTTCTTAGTCTGAACAGTGCCAATATGCAGCAGGTTAAGGCACAGACCCCAATCAAGGGTGAATCAAAATCAGTTTATTCATACAACGCACTTATATAGTCTCTAAGAAACGTGCATGTGGTGATCAATAAAACTTTATTGGCTAGCTTGCAATGTTGATGTGCCTTTTCTTTTTACATGACTGGTTGCCTGCTTGGTCCCTGAGCTTGTCCAGGAGCTTCTTGTTTGCATCTGAAAGCCTACTTGTTTACATCTAAAAAGTCAGTCTCCCAAGCTTGTTGCTCCTTTTCTTCTTCTTATCTTGTTCTGCTTCTTTTGTTCTGCTGTCTTGTTATTCAAATACTGTTATCTCTTTCCAACCCATACTGTCTAGATTCCCCACACCAATATTATTCCAAATTGCAACTGACGAGATATCTGGTACACATGGGCTACAGAGCGCTTAGGGAAAAAACCCATGCATTTCTAAGGGGAATAGAAATAACCAGTGAACTGAATAAGAAGCCACTTAGGGACTAATATGTTGTTGATCAAGCCAGGGTTATGTTTTACTCCTTTCTAGAACTTAATTGCCTTAAACAAAGCTGACTGGAAGCATATATTCCAGTTATTGAACCCAGGGGTATGTGACCATGCTTTCTTCTATGCACCTTTAAGACAAGATCAAGACTCACAATTTTCTTTGCGTTTGTGGAGGTGCTGGTGGTGCCATCCACTTTGGTGCCCACTCCAGTCCCAGGGTGGACACCCCCCCCACATCCCAACCCCCTACCCCNGAATCATAGAATGGTTAGAGTTGGAAGGGACCTCAAAGATCACCAAGTTCCAACCCACCTGCCATGGGCAGGGACACCTCCCACCACACCAGGTTGCTCCAAGCCCCATCCAGCCTGGCCTTGAACCCCTCCAGGGATGGGGCAGCCAAAATAGCTCTGGGCAACCTGTTCCAGTGCCTCACCACCCTCACAGCAGAGTTTCTTCCTAAAAGATGCTTAAATATACTCCTTTCTCTAATGATGTGATGCAATTTACTTACCTAAATACTTAGGAAAATTTCCATCAGTACAAATCTATTAAAAGTATATTGTAGCAATAAGCAAAGCCCAGGTAGGAAATGTACAAAAAATTCTGCTTCCTATTAGCCTAATACCAATGCAATTAGGTTCTAGTATGCCTAAAATTCATTGCAGAACATCCTTGGGGTACTGTGACCTTCAAACAAATCCTCAGGGGAATTGCAATGGAATTTGGAAATCAGAAATTGTCTTCTTGCTTCCAAAACAGGGAACTGTGCCTTTTTGTCCTTTATAACAGGAAAGCTAAACAGAGATTCATCATCTCTCACTGGTTTGGGATTAAGACCTGTGGATCTGGTGCACAGAGAGAGAGGAACAGGCCAGCTCTTTAGAGCAAAATGTATGGAAGTCATGAGTGCACCTTGAGTTCTAATCAAGACTCTCCTGCAGTATGAATACCTGGGGTGCACCAGTCAGCTTCCTTCCGTGAAAATAGGGAAATATCTGGAGATGGTTTCTTCTCTATTCAACATAGCTTTTTAAGTGGAGGAATGGATTGGAGTCTGTTGATGGAGGCACTGTAGCAAAAGCTGTGTGTCCAACACTCGGCACAATTTTTGCCCCAAGGGTTGGAAATAGATAAAAACCATTCAACTTGACTTTTATTTCTGTTAGTACAATATGTGGTATTTTTATAGCTGCTCCAGAAGTGGCATCTATGGCGCCGGCTTCTCTTAACTGTCATAAATCACACAGTCTTTATGTTGTTTTACCACCTAGTCTAGGGATATTTTTTTTTAAAGTTAGGACTTCCTGTAGAAATGCAGTCATTTAGTTAAGCTTCTCTGCTCACCCACATCATGCTCTGAAAAGATTACTCGTACTCTCAGGCCTCTCACTGTGTTTTTTTCACAATGAAGTGAAAAGCATGGTCTGTCATATCATGTGTGTCTAACCTGGTTTTGTTTGCATCTGGAAGGGCGAGATGTGCTGTGTATAACAAGCTCGAAACTTAACAAGAAGAAAAGCAGAATGCTATTTAAAAAAACTCACAAAACTGAGGAAAGCCTCTGAGAACTGTAGGGTACTGGGAAGGACCCTGGCTGCTGCTTAGTATCTGGAAACTGGTGAATTAGAAAAAGGGAAAATATTTGACTCTCATTGAAAGCTAATGTGCAGTGGGAGAGGTGAAACTTCTTCTTAGGGGGTGAAATGTGAAAGAGAAAGACAAGGAATTAGGGCCCTCAGTTGCAAGACAGATTAATTCTGATAGTCCAGCATTAAAGAAGAAAAACACATTTTACACAATCTAAGGAGGAGTTATCATCTATAACTTCTGCCTTTCCCATGGTCAGATCCTGTTGAGTCTCCACTTGGCCCTGTACCTGCCAGGTGGTGTGGCAGGGTCTCAGTACCCATTCTGATGCTCTAGGAGCCGTCGGACAGAAGCTGTATCAGCCCAGAATCAGTTTGGCTGGGGTTTCTCCCTATTTCTTTGCTTGGCCCAGTACTGACACGGTCATCATCTTCATAGATAACGTGCTTCTCACATTCTGTTGTTACCCACTGGCATCCGGCAAGAAGACGTATGGGAAACATTGCACATGGAAAATTCAGCAGCTACATAATGTTTTGCAATAAATAAATGCTAAGCCATTGGTTTTGAGACTTAGGGAATCAAGTGGAAGTCAAACTGTCACAAATATCTTTTAGGAGAACCTTCTATGGCAAAGGGACTCTGCAAAGGAATGGAGTCTGCACTCGGGGTTTTTGCTGGAATTCTAAGTGTGTACTGCAGAAATGGACAAAAAGAATATGCAGAGGCAGATGATGGCTGTAGCAAACTAATGTTGCTAGAAATGTGCTCCATCAGAGCAGCAGGTTTATCTCATCCTCTCCTCTTGATGTTTCCCTGCAATCACATTAACCTTGTGCTTCCTCAGCCTTGATTGCTTTTAGTCTCTGGAAACGTCAATTTGCCATAGAAGTCCTCAGCTGCAACTTATTCCCACATTATGGTAAAAACAGTCATCTGTGGGAGTCAGACTCCTTTTATCTTTGCAAATCAAGCAGGAGGTTCATCTGATACCAATCTAATCCTTTTTCTCAACCCCTATAATAGGGCTTTTGAACTGTAAGTATAGAAGCGTTAGAACTGAAATGCTATGTGAGCCTTCCTCCAGACTGAATGGGAAAGAGGATTTTATCATTGCTTTTTAAATATTAAAGGGTTTTATTTTTGTCAAAAGTATTCTCCTGCCATGAAAGCCCATCTTTCATTCTTTTTAAAATTCAGAGATTTGTAAACCTTGTGTGAAAAAATCCTGCCTGTAGAGAAGGAGTGCCTTAGGCAGGTAAGATGTGGCACTGAAATTGTCCATACAGGGAAAGAAAATTAAAAATTGCAAAGAAATCTATGAAAGCAGGAAAAATGAACCCTGCATTACTAAAATATGCAGTGTTTCCCTTGTTTCCTCACAGGGCAATGCCATGTGCTGCCATTTGCATTTCCCCAACAGTGAAACCACAGCAATATAAAATTAGTAAGAGTGTACGGAGTGTGTTTAACAAACGCTGACACATATCCTGTGGTGACTTGGCATTCAACATTTTGCTTGGAATTGACAGAGGTGTACAGGGCTTACTGTTGCTTAAGAACAACTGGATTGTTAGAGAGAAATCATTGGACTTCTATAATAAGACACATTCTTTTTTAGATATTTTATTCTAGCCTGAGAAGACAGTAACCACGCAAAATAGTTTTCATAAAATTTGGAGTCATAAGACAGCACAAAAATTGAAATCCATAGTTATAATGGTGAGAGAATATGTCACAGGATGTCTCCTCCTCCCCAACTAAATGAGGGAAAGTACTTGTTTTTGAGGTAAAAGCTGAACACTTACTGTATTGCACTTACTAAGGTATGAACAAAACAAAGGCAACAAGACCTAGTTTGAGGTAAATCCCTCTGTTAGACAAGATATCAGTCAGTACCTCGAGTCACCATCAGTTAGAGAAATCCCTGTAATAATTAGAAAGAATTGTGTGTTAAAACTGAAAACTGTTGCCTAAAAGCGTATGACATCCTCTAAATCTGTCATTTTTGGGAGAGATAAAACAGACACCTGCATTTAATAGCTTGAACACCTCGAGGAATACTACAATAATGTAATATTCAGAAATTGTACTTCTCCTTTGTTTTGATTTAGGGCTTAATGAAACCCATTAGATTTTGACTATCTGGTAATCCTAATCACTCATCAAATCAAAAGTTCATGACACAACACGTTTAGGACTGAGAGGGTTTTTCAACATTCAAATATAATCTATTTCCTATTTTCTGTTTCTACAGTCAGATAATATCCTGATAGTGGGTCAGGCTTTGAAGAGTTGGCTTGTCTGATATTTGTGATTTTGAACTTTTATCTTAATCGGAGCGAGAACTTCTCAATTTTTACTTCTAGCCACCTCTAAACAATCACTCAGTAAACACGTAAAAAGTCTTTGGAAAATAAAAAGAATTTGGAAGAAAACAATATCTGGAAAATTGCGTGTTACTGTCTGCACTATAAATGTCTTAAAAGTGTAGCTCTTGCATATCTGTGAAATTCTCACAAGACTGTTATTTATAAAAGCATTTTATAGAAGATTTTATTTTTTTTTTTAGCACCCAAAGTATGCAGTATTAGGAATTCAAATACACTATTAATTATGAAAAACTGTTCATCCATACAGGGCACATCCTATACCCTCCCCTCTCAAGCACATACCCTTCAAAGAGCTGAAGCATGAATACAGTGTTCACAGCAAATAAATAGATACTGGATACACGGATGTATTTTGGCTATTTTCCATTGGAAACAGGTTTCCACACTCACTTGACTTTTACTAAGCAAATATTGTGGAGCGGAATTTTAGAAATTACTGGAGAACCAGATGTTCAGAGGTGAAGAACGATGTACCTAAGCCATCTGCTTCCTTTAACTATTTTGTCTCTTCACCAAGAAATGTTACTGTCAGGCGAACACAAAGTGAACCTGTTCTAAGATCCTGATGGTGGGCCAAAGGCAGAGTCACTCTTCTGTGATTCATCATTTATTTAAAAACAATGGAACGTGTTAATTCCAGATGCTGTAAACAGTTGAACTATTATTAATTACCTCATTCCTTACAAATCACAATGAAAAATAGCTATTATGGAGTGGAGAGTGCAACCTGGAGCAAGCATGCAGACCACCAAATACGGGCACAAGTGCCATTAGCTTTCACAGCACTGCTTGGCTTTATTTGATCACTCTACTAAACATGCAGAACCTTCTCTCACCTACAAAATGTTTCTGCATGTATTAGTAACGTTATTGTACTATCAGGTAAAAGAAGTTAAGCATTGCTGCAGAGTCATGGCTATATCACATCACTCCAGAGCATGTGTGCTGTTGGAGGTCTGAAGCTTCCTCAGATTTGTTCTTCTCTGTCCCAAAGCTCCCTTTCCCTCTCCTTCCCTATTTCCAGGGACAATCATGTGGTTTTAACTCAAGTTACCCACACTGAACTTCCTAAACAAAACTGTTTGAAGCCTGCCCCTGGTATTTCTTCTTGTTTGGTAGATAATTCTTAGGCAAGAACTGACTTGACCCCCGAGGTGAAATTGTCAGAGGGTGTAGTAAACAAAGAGTTGCTAGGTATGTGCATAAGATACATACATCTCCAATAGTAGTTCTGCCAATAATTTCTTCAGTTTTAAATGCCCAAATAAACTCTGTAGTTTGCTTGCATGAAGAGCATCCATCATACGTGTGAAACATGACTGGTTGTTCTGGTTTGTGTGTCAGGACTCTCGGGCCCAATGTTTTGAGGGAATGGTGAGCACATGTGTGTGTGTAAGTTAAATGAAGAAGATGCTGGGAAGTATTGATATTTTTAGCAGCTGGAAAAGTTACCTTACCCTCCTCTTCTGTAACATGGCCAAGAGGTTTGACCAAAGCACATCTGATGTATTGGTGACCTTTTTTCACATTGGCGAGGACAGCTGTTCTAGGTGTGGAAAACAACGAACAGCAATGTCGAAAAATGGTTGGGTTTTTTTTTTGTAAAACAGATTAATGAAGACAGTGGACTGCAGGGGACAAAGGAAATAATGAAGAGACCACGATTTAAGACATGATCTACTGACAAGTGTGGTCTATCTCTAAACTGTCCTGTCTTTATCTTGCAGATACATAAAACATCTGAAAATACAGGACCGGTCTGTCTTTCTAATCATCCCCATAGTGTGTTTGACAAGACATCTATGTCCTGGAAGCCTTTGCAGTCAGGAACTTCAATACAGTAAGCCTTGCTACATGCAGTAATTTCAGACATAAGCCTTAAAATATGGGAAAGGTTACCATTTAGAAAATTGTTTGTTTCAAAATTCATTGTTTGCTTTAGAGATTCGTTAGCACACAATGAAAATATAGGTTTCATAAAAAACAAGGCATCTCAATGTTAGTCAGAAATTTTTGTTGTTGAAAATGGTAATTTAGCAAAATAGAAACCCTTCATGAGAGAGTGCTTGTTTCAGTTAACTTCTTGGTAAATGTTTTTGAAAACAGTTATTTTTATAATTTCATGCGCTTGTCTTGTCACAGTGAAAGTCTTGATTGTGGTATCTGAAACACAATTTAAGTGCATGATACTTAGTAATTTAATGAGAAGTGAAACTGCAATCCTAACAAAAAATCCTTAAAATTGAACAGCATTATTTTGACATCAATTGAACACTCTGATTAATTCACATTGAAAATGCACTTATTTTCTTAGTTCAGGAAATTTCATTTCAAGTGTTGGTCATGAAAGGAAAAAGCCTTTTCTTGCTCCGTGCTAGTAGAACATCTATTTCAGAAGTTGTGGTCCCAGCACAACTGTTCTATACACAGAATGGAGCATTTTGTAGTCTCTGTATGTCTGTAATACTATCCTGTGCCTAATAAGCCAATAAATTCGGTACGTTTCAAACAAATAAACTCTTTGGTGTCTATTTCATGACATTCCAGCAGAACTGGGAATAGACAAGATACAAAAAGATCGTGGGGCTTCCATTACACCTCGCTTTGTAAGCTGCGTTTCCCTGGCTCTTTCATGCTCATTTTCCTTTTTTCTGTCAAATGAGATAATTCTTTAAATAGGCCAAGGTTATTCATTCAAACTTGGCCTCAGGGCAGCTTCCTGGATAAAACTTTGTCATGGTTTGACTCTTGCCAGCAACTAGGGCCACACTGATGCTGTCTCACTTCTTCCCGCTCACAGTAAGAATGGGAGAAGAACTGGAAAAAGTAAAAAAAAACCTGCTGGGTTGAAATGCAGACAGTTTTATTACCATCACCAGGAAAGCTGGGCTCCATCACCAGAAACATCACTGTGCCAGTGCCATCAACACCACTCCCATCCTAAGTCAAAAGCTCAGCACAACACAAGCTGCCAGCAAGAAAGTCAACTTCCCAGCCAAAACCAGACCCTCATGTATTTTACTGCAAATTTGTTCTACATTTTCTGTAGATTATTGCCTTGATTCATAGTTTAAAAGAAAAAATCCAACAGTATTGTTCTATAGTAATTTACAACACTCTCTATTTGAATTACAGATAAGATAATTGTGGAAAAGTGATTTAGGATCACAAAGCTTTTAAATTTTTCAACAAATTAATAGTGCAGTATCTATCTATACTAGTTTTAAGTAAATCCATACAGGCAGAAATCATGCTTGCATTTGTCTATGTAAATTAAATGGTAACCATTAATAGATGTATCATTTCCATTTGTTTACCGTATTGTTTATACAGAATTGCAGAGAAAAATGCTTGTGGAAAAATGGGTAATGACAGAATAAATGAAGAAAGTAAAAGAGATACATAATTACAACTTTCATTTTGAGAAGACTGCATAATTAATTTAATGGTTGCACATCTGTAGATGGCTAAGAAATGCAACTAAATTGTTACACATCATGTAAACAGAGCAGAAAATAGCAGGATCGTTGTAGTGAGTTAGCTGATACTTCTGCATTTGCCAACACTCATTTTATCTTCATTAAGGACCAGGTGTGTATATGTTAGTATTATTGAAAAATGAAGACCTTTCCCTTTTTCATTCCGAATTTATGTCTGCTTCAGGTTACAACAGCTTGAAAGTTTTTCAGGTGGCTGTTTTGTAGCCTCTATAAAACCAATTTTACAGTCAATGTCTAATTTTCTTTAGACAATTGTTCATCTGTAAAATGAAACGGAAATTGTTATCTCAGCTAGCATCTGCAGCACCTGCAACTGAACAGTCTGATTATTCCATTCAGAAGACTGATCCTTTCGGTTGACATGATAGAATCCTGATCTTTTTGTGTTGGCATTTCTGGGTTTCTAGTAATGGTTGGTTCCTGCATGTCTATGGGGATGACAGGTTCAGTCAAATAAAAATGAATGCATTTTTATTTGTGAATATTTGTGGTGTTTTCTATGGGGAGAATGTTCGCAGTTTTCCACCTTGGGATAAAAATATTTAGCCCATAATTTTCCTGAAAATCAAGTGGATGTGCACATCATGAGCCCAGTACTGCAAAGTGCAAACCTTTCTCTGTAGTAGGCTTTTACAACTTCCTAGAAAGTCAGTGACAGCTAAGGGTAATGAGCAGCTGTGGGACTGTGCCCTTTGTTCTCCAGCAAATTAACTTCACAGAGATGCCATTTCCTTTTCTCCTAAACTGGCTGCTGAGCTTCAGCCATGTCACCTGCTGCAAAGGAATGGAAAGTATGAGCTAAAGTATGCCTGTTGCGTCTCTGATTTTTTCATGGTGTAAAAAGTCAAAGAAAGATAAAACCTCTCAGAGCACCAACTACACCGCTGTCCAGCTTCTAATGAGCCTGAATAACTGTTATGGTTTGAGAAAACCCATAACAATTTTGTGTCGTTCAGACAATTATTCTGTCACCCGATGGTCCCTCGCTACCCAGGAAAGGGGAATCAGGGAACGCAAAGAAACACGAGACTTGAAATGTAAATAGATTTAATAGAATAAGACTAAGTAATTAATAATAATACTAAAGAACCAGTATTAATGCTGATACTGATACAAGATGTACAAGCAAATGTCGGACACTGCAAGTGCAAGGGGTTCGGGAGGAAAGGGAGGCCTCAGGGGTCCGGCAGCGGGGCAAGGAGTTGTCTGGACCCACCGCCATGAAGGGAGAGCCCTCTACGCAGCAAACTTTTCTAATTTATATTGAATGTGAGGTTCATGGTATGAAATAATCCTGTTGGCCAGCCTGGGTCAAAAGCCCAGGCCTTGCTCCTCCTCATCCCTGCACCTGGCAAGGCTTGAAAACACCGAGACCTTGAATCTCACAGAGCCTGGCTGGCCACGGAGAAGACTGAATTTTCTTTTGGGATAACCTCTCCCAGTTCTGTGATCTTACCATGTAATTAGTTCTATTAAAAAAAAATAAATTATACCAGTGGCTATAGGGAAAACAATGGATACAAATGTGTATTTTCCAGAATGGTTTGGGTACCTATATCCCAAAATTTGCTAAATGGAGAGAAAAGGAGTGCTGGCAGATGGAATAGCTGAAATTCACTTGTCAGATCAGGAGTTTCGACTTTCTGATTTTGACTTTCTGAATTCCATTCTGTTAAATACGTATTCATATTTGTCTCATTCTGAGGTACTAAGTGTAAAGGGAAGGAAGCNATTCCTGAATAAGATTAGTTCACTGAGAGCTGTAATCAGTATTCCCACATTCATCAAATTTGTATCACTTGGGTTATGTTAAAGAGCAAACCAGGAAATCCCTGCAAGTTCTTACGTTGCTGACAATTACAGTTACAATGAAAAATGCTTGCCAGCATCAGTTTTATTGCTTTTATTGGAATTATTTTAATGTTGATGTTAGCTACTTCCTAAATTTATATGTAGAATTTTCCACATAGTGCATATGAAATGAATTTATTTTTTCCTAACATAAAAACAGTATAAACAAAAAAAATTAATTTGCAATGGGGCATTTCTGAGTGCATAGCATACCAAAGCTGGAATTCTGGCACACATTTTTCTCTGGTTAATGTGAGTTTTCAGTAACCGTTTTTATCAGGTGTGTCTTTGAAGACAGCACCGTAGTGCTGTGTCTGAAAGGACTACGCTGGGAGAGGAAACTTGCAAAGCTACCAAGATCCCTGTTTGCTCCCATACTTCTGCAGTGTTGCTTCAGAGCTATTTCAGCTGATGTGAGTTAAGAAAATCCATAAGCATGGATCTGTAGGCTTTGTCTTTATATTAGGTAATCAACACAGGAATACAGATAATTGGTAATATTTGTTGTCCTCTTTTTGTTGGTGAAAACTCTATTCTGTAAGAAACCTCTGTTTTCTGAGTAGTGCATCGTCATATGTTTTATGACAGGGAAAAGAACCCTGACAAACACAATGGCATAAAGCTGGCTGTTTTTAAGGCCACTTGACCAAAAACTAGGGTGGAGTCACAGAAGTTGTTGGGTTCAAAGGGTCCTCTAAAGAGCATCTAGTCCAACCCCTGTTCTGCAGGCTGGGACGTACTCAAATATATGGGGTTGCTCAAAAAAACCCACCCAGAAATTCTGCTGTGGGGACAGGCTGAGAGAGTCAGGGGTGTTCATCCTGGAGACCTTATAGCCCCTTCTAGTCCCTAAAGGAGGTCTACAGGGGAGATGAGGAGGGATTTTTTACAAGGTCATGTAGTGATAGGACAAGGGGAAATGAATTTGAACTGAAAGAGAGTAAATTTAGATTAGGTATCAGGAAGAAATTCTTTCCTGTGAGAGTGGTGAGACACTGGCCCAGATTGCCCATAGAAGCCCCGTCCCTGGAGTGGTTTGAGGCCAGGCTGGATGGAGCTTTGACCAACCTGATGTGGTGGGAGGTGTCTCTGCCCAGGACAGGGGGTTTGGAACTCGATGATCTATAAGGTCGCTTCCAACCCAAACCATTCAAGGATTCTGTGATGACATAAACTCAGTATTTTAGACATAAACCATGAAAGGAATATTAGGTACCATGTCTGGCAGTCCTTTTTTAAACAGGTTTTGCATGTCACAAACTGAGACATGCAAAACCAACTGTTGTCCCTCATGAGCACATGGTTAAGACTGTTACTGCTGGCTCATTGGCAGGGCTGAATTCTCTCGTGGGTGTTGGATGTATCTTCTTTCTCACTTCTAGCTTCCTAGGGATGCCTTCATCCACCTCAGGGTTGTGGCTGCTCTCCTGGAAACAGAGACATGTCACCCTCATTTTGAACACCAATGAAAAATGTCTTAAATCTAATGGAAAAAATGTTACCTGCCTTTTCTGTGCTTCCTTCTGACATGAGCATCCCTCTGCCAGCTGGGACACTGCTCCACAGCTAATGGCAAGGGAAGGAAAGGAGGGACTTACTAATTCTGAGTCTGTTCTGGAGTCTGTGTTGTGCTAGCCTCCAGGAAACATTCATTGGAAGATAAAGTGTGTGTGTGACCCATAAAAAGTTTGTGAGAGATAACTGTGTTGCAGGGATTACTTTTCATTGTGTGATTGCCAGCAGGCGAGTGCTCTGACAGCAGTGTTTCTGAGCAAGTGGCCAGATTGCCTTGTCCTCTGGCTGTACTCCAAAGGAAGGAGGTGGCCGGTACAGTCTTCTGAATCCCCCAGGTCTGGTGTTAGGTCTTAAATTTAGTCTCAGAACACTTACTGGTTTGAGCTCCTTGGGAGTCTTATGTAGGAGACAATGTTATTTCTGAATCCCACTAAGAATCAGATACAAGCAAAGCTCAATGCTGTGAAGAAAGAAGCACTGGGAATTAGCAGAAACTCAGCTGCTGGGAATCTTCAGGTCAAAACTTGACTTTGGTGTTTTTTTTCCAGTGTTAACCAGTGGTTAAGCAGGGATTTTCAAGATTCCGGTTTTGATGAGTCAAGTCTCTTAGTCCTAGGTGACATGTGAGGTCACTTTTTAGCCTTTGCTCTTCATGTCTTTTCCACACCTCGGAGTGGATAGCCCAGCAATGCTGCTTGCATCTTTGTAGGCTCCTCTTGGGGCCACTGTTGCTTTTACAATAGGCTTTGCAACTGTTCCCAGTGGGTACCAGAGCAGCCTTTCTTGTCCGACTTCATGTTCTTTTTCTGCTTTTGAGGACAACCACACACAGGTGGAAGCAGCAGTTCCGATATTTTTGACAGCTACTCTGCCCAGGTGCTACTTAAAATTCTCTGTGACAGGTTTCATATTTACATTACAGTTTCAGTTTTAGAAATATTCCTGGCAGCAAGGAACATAGACTTGCTGATGGAAAGAAAAGAATTATTCTCTCTTCCATCCTCCAAGGATCCTGTTTCACCCTTCGAAGAGAGCCATGCAGGGGGTCGCAGCACGTCTGCTTCTTCAGTGTGTGTATCCTTTAGGGATAACCAGGGCTGAGCTACTGATCTGCTTCCACAGCTCATCCTGATGCTAGAGGAATATTTCAGGCAGTGCAAGTGAGATGCTGGGGAGCAGCAGAGCCGTTGCCTTTGCCTGTGCTTGTGTACCAGGAGAATTAAGAAATACCTGCAGAAATGTGATTTCCTGCCAGAGGAAGGACAAAAAGCAAATTACAGCCTTGCAGAGGCTGTAATTTTATTTCATATTGGACAATCCACATCATTGCTGTATCTGAAGATGAAAGATTAAGGTAGGAGGGCTTTGGTTGTCTCAACTACACCCCACCACCCAGGAAAGATAGGAAGCGCTGAGAAGGAAACAGGGATGGCTGAAAAGCTTGTGAGGGTTCCTTTTGACAAGGAGGAATTCTTCCCCTTGAGTCTTACAGCAAATGGAAGGTCACCTGGCATCCATGACAAGAGAAGTGGCCTGACAGGTACAACTGGTCTATCTGATGGTCAGGATAGAAATCCTTTTCTGCACAAGGTAATTAGAGAGAGGCTGGTCAGGAGACTGTCGTTGTTTCAGCCAAATTTACCAAAACCTGATTGACAGATGTCCCCTCCTCCCCACTTTGGGTAAAAGAGAGGAGAGGAAGGAATTAAAATATATAAA
>VZRU01014873.1:3564-58069 GCA_013398155.1 Pedionomus torquatus
TTTTTTTTTTTTTAAAGAAAGGATCATTGTCTGGTGAAAAATATTATGCTGCTTTAGTTTTGGAAGGAAGCCCTACTCCTGCTGGGTTAATTCAACCACCTGGTGTCCAGACCACTTTAGGAATCAATTTTGACCAGCAGGGTGAAGAGGAAGTTTAAGGACAACTTGAAACAAAAATGGCATAATTTCCCATCACTTTAAATGCAGGACAGATACATTTCTAGATATAAAAGGAGTAACTGAAATATAATGGGAGTGTCACACTGTCCTGAGCACGGACTACTTGCAGGAGAGCGTGTGGATGCTCTCTCCTGATTTACCTCTCCATGTCAGTAGATTCTGTAAGTGTTGGGCAGTTGGGGGGGCGGGGGGTGGGGTGGGGAGGAATGCATCCATCTTTTTTCCTCTATAGCATGCCTTTGCAAGCGAGGTGTCATGCATTAGGGCATTTAACATGGCTTATTTGCTGGCAGCTGGCCTGCCTTGCCTGGCTCCTGGAAGTGCTAGCTGAATACTTTACTACTCTTTATTAAAGAGTTCGATGAGACTTGTCTCAACTTTTCCCCAGTCAGTGACACGCTGGTACAGACAAAGTACAAAGAATTCTAGTGGGCTATTCCAAATCTTGGGAGTAAAATCAAGTTGAGTGTGTGTCAATAAGAGTCAGATCAAGTGGTACTATTCCCCTGCAAAACAAGTTTGTTGTTGTATTAGATACAGTTTGTCTGTTTCCTTTGACTAAGACATAATGGTCAGAGGCGTGCCTATAACCAAGTTGTTTTAATGAGAACAACTTTAATTTCCATATGTTTATTAATGCAAACATGAGGTGGCAGAGTAATTGCTGTGTTGACTTGGAAGGCCACTGCACTTACTGTCTTCAAAGCTATTTTTTATGATGAGCCAAGTAAATGGTGTCCACTTAAATGTTTGAAGAGAGTTTAAACCTCATGGTACTCTTGTGTTAAGAGTTTGCTTTCTGCTGCCCTGGCTTGTAAGTAAAAAATAACCCCAAAGGAGGTAGATGCTGACATCCTGGTGCTAGCATTTATAGGAATTGAGCTTCTAACTTGTTAGGACAAGAAACGCCCAAACTTTGGGATAACTGGCTATAGTGCAGCCAGGGGTGTTCAGACCTTGTCTTTCAGGGTCAGGTCTGCATGATGGTGTCTAGGTCAGCTGGAAAGGGTAATACTTTGAAAAACTTCTACAGATCAGAAAATAAATGAAAACGCAGTTGTGAACAATCTGTTTAGAAATGTTTCTTTCAAAGTTGGCCACTATTTTAGCATCTTTGCAGTTTCTTCTCTTCTTTGTAATTTCCAGGAAGACCTGCATTCATGCTTTTTTACAGCCTTTGTAGCAAATACTGATTTTTATTTTTTTTAATATATATATATATGATGCAAAACCCCACTACTTCTCTATTAAGCTCTTTGAGGTAGTCAACTACAATGTGCAATAGCAGTGTGATTCTGAGATAGTACAGCTTCTCTCACTTGTACCTTCTGGGGCTTGGGCATCCTAGGGAATGACTTGAAAGTGTCTATTTCAATATATAGTGGTGTAATCCCAGCATTTGTGTGCCTGTTGGCATAAGCTGAACTTTGTCATCAGCATCAGAGAAAGTGTGTGGGGGAGTTACAGCTGTTTCTGCCCTCCCGTGGTGTTGCTGACTGTGTAATGTGTTCCTCAGGCCTCCTGCCCATGGTTTCTGGGGGCAAACACTGCTGCTGCGATTTCTGTCACTGACCCTCATGGTGGCTGCATCCTACCTTAAGTTGGAGCAGAGACGCTTCCCTGTAGTGTGTTGGGTCTGAAGCTTTGCAGCAGCTGAAGTGGTTAGAAGGCAATAATGTGTGCAATATTGGGTAAGGGTGGACAATGAATGTAGATGAGGGATTGAGGAAGAGGTTCACTGTATCATAAAAGAGTTTTTGTGGAAGTGTCAGGAGCCCTAGCATATTCCCCAAAGTTGGAATAACTTATCACAGCTTATTCATAAATGTAATGTTTGAGTAATGAACCATCATGGTGTTTGCAGATGATCATGGACAAATGGATCCAGGAAAAAAATTTAAAAAAGCATGTGAGGGTCACCAAAATGAAAGTTTTTGACCTGATCTCTGTTGTAGTGAAAGGAGCTTTCTGCACTAGCAGGATAATTAATGTACTTACCATGAAATCTTAATGCGACATTAGCTGGAACATTGCAAATACAGCTATTAACTTAAGTTCTCGCTTGCAAATTTTTAAAGTATTTGCTTTGCAGCGTTAAAATCTAATTGTAATGTTCTTCTCCCTTTAGTCTTCTATCTTTTTTAGACACTTTGTGGAGAAAGTGGATGTGTCACTGTTGGGTCTTCTGTGAACTCAACATGGAACACTATTAATATGCAGGCTATATTATTTAACGTTGTACACTGTGAAAGTGTACTGGAATAATTTAGAATAGTTTCCAGACTTATTTCTAGCTGAATCATTTAAGTATAGTCAGAATCAAGATACTTCAAATAAAGAATGTATATTCAACTTCTAATGTATAGTGGGAATTGAAAAAGAGCTTTGCATTTGGTACTTTCCTGGCATTGCTGAAATAGGCCTGCAAGTGTCACTGGGTGAATAGTTTGACAAATTCAGATTACATATAGCATGTTTTAGAGCCAGAATCACTTTCTCAGAGCTATAAAACAAAGTCATTTTCTTTGGATTGCTGAATGACCTAACTGCTAAGGTATTTTATTAAGGTAGGTAGGTGCATATTGGTTGATACTCTTAATGAGTGGATGTTACAGTTTGATTATTTGTTTCCTAATAATTTTCGGTAAAGGAAATTAAACAGCTAGTGGAATGCTGGAAAACTGGGACATGTGAGTGAGAATTGCCACTAAGGCAGACTTCAACATTTCTGTTATGGCTTCAGTTTTATTTTTCCCCATTCAAACATTACCTGGTGTTTAATATTTGTCTTACAATATGTCTAATAGGAGTCTATGTAGCTTTGGTGTAATCTTTATTTGTATCTTAACTTTCCCCCCCTCCCCAGTCCTATAGTTGGCATAAGTAAATTTCTGCCTTGCCTATATGCTGACTTTACTGTTCCATCAGTATTCAGTATTGGAAGAGAGTCTATGCTCTAGCAGTAGAGAATGTGCCCATCAACAGGAGCTGTTGGAAATCACCTTCTGTTCCTGAGAAATCCTAGTTTTTGCATAGATAAAACTTGTTCTTTATTTAAGGATTTGGCTTTTGTTGCAGTGAGAAACAGATTTATTTTTTATTTTTTTTCCAATTGGGGCCTGTGTTCTTTAAAACAATCCGTATACTTTCTGCAGTTTTAACTAAGAGGAAAAACTAATTGGTCCTCTGTCGTGTTTCACATTGGAGTTCGCTTGACAGTTGAATAACATATTTTGGACTCGCCTTCAAAGCTGTGGTGAGAGGAATCCCCCTAGTCCATGTTATTGAACTAATTGTGTGCCAGCCCCCAAGGTTTCACTGTTACTTACCTTGATTTTTTTTCTCACACCCTACAAGAATGAAGACTGACTTACACGTACTAATACATGTGCAGCAATATGTATTAGCAGTATTTTTGAGGTACAGATTTTTTCATCAGTGGATAAAGGTAGTTGAAAGATTAAAAGAGTGTAAGGCTCAGAAAAAAATGTTGATGCCTGTAGGGTAAGAGACATGCTTAGGCAAGTAAAAGCTGTCACGCAGAAGTGTGAAAGCTGAGAGCTGCAGTGTTATCGTCTTTATGCTCCAGCATTACTTGCATTGCTGCAAGTGCTGTACACGTGCAACCAAGGCAGACTTGGGCAGTTTTCCCCAGTGTCATTCTGAATTTTGGTTGAAGCTTATGCTCTTTTTTTTTTTTTTTAAAAAAAAAAAAGCATTCACTGAGACTGAGGATTTGGAGCAAGCACTGTCTTTCCTACCAATCTTAAAAGGTAGGTTTTGTACTAGTCATTGTGGCTGCTGGAACAGGAGCAAGTTCCTATTATACTTGTGTTGACACTTGGCATGTAAGCACTTCAGCCTCATGGGATGAGGTGTGCTTGGCTGTGGAAAGAATGTGCTGGTTTGGCTTAACCCACAAAGCCTGGACCATGACAGCTGTAAATTGAGGTTATGAGCTACCTCAGAACATGTGATTACCAGATGTCTTTATGTTGGCTAACAGTGGCATGCATCGAACATGGAAGGATTCCTTCCTACCTACTCTAGTGCTTTGTGAGGGGATAATGTTGATTGTTAAAATAGTTTATTCTTTTAGGCAAGACATTTGAATAAATGCTGCCTGTAGCTGTATCTGTAAATTTGTCTGGTGGGGGGAGTTGGTCTGTGCTTCTAATTATTTTTAATTTGGTATAATTTCTGCCAGTTTCCGAAACAAAACAGGATGCGAAATATCCACAGATAAATGTCAGCATTCTCTAGTGACATAACTATACTTATACCTTATTTGACAGGACTGAAAAGCAGATCTTAATGTTACATGCTTCAGTGAAGCTCATATTTTGCTGCCTAATTTTCCCTTAATCAATAAAAGGTCTGATGTTGCAGTACTAATGCTGAAGTGTATTGATGCATCCAGAAGTTGCATCCATAAGGCTTTCTGTCCTTTCGTCTGTGTTAGCCTTAAAGTCCTGCTTCACATCCTGCCAGCTTTCTCAAGCTGGGCTTCCTACCTGTGGCTCAAGGAGCAGGGACCTCTCCTACTTCCCACCGCTGTGGCAGGAGGATACATGGGCAGCAGTGTTACTCCTCACCCATGCTTGTCAGTGTAGGACATGAATATTTACTGCCATTAGCTCACTGGCTATTTGCAAAGACCCTTTTCCAGTTCAACTTCATTTGCATATGAACAAAACTTACTTATAAAGCTCTTCATGAAGAAGCTACTCATTTGCTATAATACAATTCCATATGGCAGAGCATATCTACTGTGATAATGTGGGTTTATTTATATTTTGTATATCCAATTTAAATATTTTGACTTTAGCCTTAAGCATTGTCATGTTTCAGAAACTGGAAGAAAAACTTCACTGAACACTTCAACAAAATGTTGATGCTAATATTTTAACAAGAGAATTACAGTTTTAGAATATCTCCCTTACAGTATTTGCAAGCACAGGAAGCAGCAGAGGACTATACTTCTGTCAGTTCGTGTGGGTTCTATGTGTTTTTTTTTTTATTTTTTTTTTCTTTAGCCAAAAGGTCAGGTGAGTATGTTGTACTCGCCATTCTCTCTTTTTGTTAGCCCTTTGGAGAGAGAAATTTGATTGCATGTTTTATTAAAATAGTACAAATAAATATCACTTGATATGGAAGCTTAATTTAGGTTGGAGTTTATGATTTTAAAAGGCACTTTGCAGTTGCATTAAAGGAAAAAACCTTCAAAAGCAGATGTCATCTGGTCCTGAAGTAAACACTGACAGAATTTCATCCCTTGGGTCGCACAGATCTGTTATTTTACTGCCTCTAGGAAAAAAAAAGGTTTGTTACTCTGTCAGTGTGTTTCTGAAATAGCAGAGTAAGCAAACCTGGGCGTCTTCCTCTCTTACCACACTGTAAGATAAGAAGCTTTGGCCAGATTTGAAAAACCATATGAAATTTCAGGAAAGTACCAGAGATTCTGAACCTTGTCTTTAAACTGCTCAGCAACTTACCTGATTTGTCTTAACCAAAGACAAATCGCCTTAACCACCTTCTTAGTTGAAAATCCTTGCTAAAGAAGGGAGGGAGGAAGGCCAAGCACTGTACCTTGCTGGGGAAGAGTCCCAAGGCTGTCTCGCTTTGCTTGAGAGGTTCAGGCCCCTCTGTCCAGAGGCCTGTGGATCCTCTTCTTTGAGGAGAAGAGCTCAGGTGAGGCAGAATCATGTTTTGTTTAAGTCTCTGGGTAGTACCTGTTTGGAGGAAAAACAACAAAACAAACCAACCCAACCAATGCCAAACAATTGTGTCCTCCTAAAGAGCTTCATTTAGGAAGTGCTTTACACTTTGGGAGAATTAGGGAATAAAATTTTTTTAAGTTATTTGTGTCTTCACTCTTAAATATATAAAAAGAAGAACAGTAAGATGATGATAAAGAACTGTTTTGTAAGCTTCTAGTAGCTTAGAAAAAGGATGGAAACAGAGATGTATTTATTTTTACTTAGCTTCCCCAACAGCCTCCATTTTCTAAGATGTCATTATCCTTATCTCTATTGAATGGCTCTGCTGTCTGTAATTTCTCCAAGCAACAGAAGCAGCAGAACAAAATTGGTATGTGGGTTGTTTTTTCTTGTTTTCGGGCAACTTCATCATTTCATAAAGCCGCTGTATTACAGGAGTGACGGTGGCTAATCATTGTCAGTCTTTGGCCTTGTTAGAGCTGTAGACAGCATCTAAGGCATTCAAGGTGATTGTAGGCTTTGGGAAATGTTGCACTAGTTCACTGTAAGAAGGTGGGCTGCTTTAAAACCACAGAAATCATCCTCCCCCCCCCACCACCACCCCAGTAAACATGAATTTCAGTTTTGTATAAACACTCCCTCTGATTTAGGGAAAGGTGTACGGCTATCCCTGGTGAGTGACTGATTGGATTCTGTAAAAGTTGACATCTTTGCTCTGATCTCCAGTTCTTGTCAGCTTTTTGGAGAGCTTTCAGCTTGAGATCTGGGTTGTTTGGAACATAACTGTGGAATAGGTTCAGGTATTTAACTTGGTTTTGTTTTTCCTGGCAGTTGGTGGTTTTATGCCTGTGTGTGGAAGATACAAAAATCTGCAACACGTATGTTAGATGAAAGCAGCTTACTAGACCGTCCTTTACAGATAAACTCTGCTGACCGCAACTCTGTCAAAAGCAAAATGTCAACTAAAAAAAGTACATCTATTTTTCTCATATAAAGAGTATTGCACTGTGTTTGCCAGACTTGCTTCTTCAGGAGTAGCTTTACATCAGATAGTTTTCTTTGTGATGAGAAATAATCAGAATGCGGTAGGGTTTTTTTGTCTTGTATTTCTAGACAACATTTGTATCACTTAATTGAATTGAGAATATTTGCTACTTGTTGAGGTACAGAATTTAGTTTACAAAAAAATAATTAAATACTAGATTGACCAATTATCAAAGGTAAGGTTGCGTTTAAGTTTATGTACTTGTAGTATACACTGATCAGAAGTTAAGGCGTTAATGTAAGCGTGGTGTCTTCTCATTTTTAGATTTTTCCTCTGTATTTACAGTTTTTCCAGGCTACAGTGTGCTTTGTGCTCTGCTCTTACGCTTGCTTGATAATAATAAAGGACTAAATCCTATAGCTACTGGCTGTCCTGTCAAGTATGTGAGGTTTTAAATCCTCTTCCCATATTGTGCTGTCTTGGTGTAGGTTGTCTTAACTTTTTACTTGTGAATTTTGCAAATACGGTTACCAGATGAATCAATCATCTGTTAGCCTCTCTTTTGGGATCAGCAGCGATCCTTTCTAATCATGAAATGGTTCGTGCATCAGTCCACAGAGCAAGAAACAATAAGTGTGTGTTTGGATGTGCAGGAAATGAACTCCCTGGACTAGAAGGTTGAAACTTTCCTACTGTGGCCTTCAACATTACAGGCGTGTTGGATTTAATCTTTCTCTTTTTTTTTTCTTCCCTTCTTTGAGATATAAACATGGGCTTTGATTTTATTTATTTATTTTTTAAATGACTTCAGATTTGTTGGACTTGAACTTTATTTGTTAATTCTTGAGGTATTTTAGAGTCTTTTATGGCTTCAATATTTCCTTGTCTCTTTACAGGACCCCAGCTGAATGCACAACTAGAAGGTTGGCTTTCTCAAGTACAGTCCACAAAAAGACCTGCTAGAGCCATTATTGCACCGTAAGTTTGAAATCTGTTTCTAGTGTGTATAATACTTGATTGATTAAGTGCTTCTTTATGTTGACTTGCTTCCAAAGGTGGTGAAAGCAAATATTTTGCTGAAAGGAATGTGGTTTATAAGTATTTTGGATACAGCATAGAATGAAAGAAATCTGTGCACGTTTTAGTATATGATTAGTTTCCTTTTGCTGATTCATTGCATGGCATAGCATTCACTTGTGATCATAGAATGGTTTGGTTTGGAAGGGACTAAAGTTCATCTAGTACCAACCCCCCAGTCGTGGGCAGGGACAAGTAAGATCCAGTAAGATAAGAGCTGTATTAGTGCAGTGGTCATCTAAGGGGACAGCTCTTTCAGTGCACTTCTAGTATAGAACACCTACACCTATTTAAAAACACACAAAACAACCAACAGCAAACAAAACACAAACCAAACAGAACTCCAGCATCCCACCCCAAATCAAAACTTAGCAAAGCTGAAACCAAAACTAATGAAACTATTCAGCTATCCAAAGTGGCTTACTTCTGTTATTTTTGTTTGGCTTTATTTTTTTGTTCCACAGCAGAAATTGGAGTCGTCTAAGCTATTTAGGTAGAATACAATTTCCTGAAGGTTGAGACACATAATAAGAAAAGTATGTTGGTCATTCCAATTTATTATGAGTTGGAAGGAAACACTAGAAAAAGCACCATAAATATGACGTCTTTCCTGTGCTAACATAGCATTGACATAATGTTTGAAGTATTCCATAATAGTATTGAACATGCAGAAGAAATTGCCCCAAATCTGCCTTAGTCTGTTTTGCAGGAATGTCAGGAAAGAGGCCTTTCAGCTGCAGGTTCGGTAACCTGGGTTCTTTTTCCAGAACCATTGGTCTCACCAAATTTTCATTAACTGAGCCTTTGATTTCCCACCTGTAAAGTGGGATATGGCTAATGATTTTTTATTATTATTATTTTTATTTATTTATTTATTTATTTATGGTGAAAGACTGAAGAAGCCTGTAGCAGAGGGAACCTTTCAAAAGGCTCTTTTGACATTGTCAAATAACATACCTTGCCATTTCACGAGGTCTCAGTCTCTTTTTCTTCACTTTAGCATGTACTTTTCTGAGCTCTTTAGAATGAGTGAGGTAAGTGACATTGAAGTAAAACCCCAGGGTAATTTTGAGGATAACTTGCTCCAGGTATTGCTCTGTGTAGATTAATACACATGCACATGAGCATACATATGCATAAATAAATATAAAATCCTTCAGTGCTCTCAAGGGGGAATTTGCATCTTCGAACAGCCAGTGTGCTCCAGGACTTGCAGCAAGTATTCTCTGTATGATTGTATAAAAAGACCATCTGAAGAGCTGTAGTGTTGCACGTACTTGGCTCCTAATAAATCATAACTCTTGACCCATGGTCACAGGTGCTCCAGAGGTGATGTGGGCATGGCCTTCTGCTGTGGATATGCTGCTGAGTGACTGTGAGGGGTTCTCCACCACTTGGCCCGGAACCCTGGGGAATGAATGTTCTCTGGAATTGGCACTTTCAGTAGTGTAAACTGCATCTTCTCCTGTTTTTTATCATTCTTGAGAGGAATGGGATTTAAGATTTGCATGTGATACTTGAAACAAAGAGTCAGAATAATTTTGGATAGTTTTGGAACACACACAGAAACACAGGTTGAGAGAGGCTCCAGGCCAGAGCGATAGGAAATGATAAAGCATGTATCGTGTTCTGTGCAGTAAATGCTGCCGTGCTGTGTTCTACTCCTTTCCTTGTGCCCATTCATTCTGTTGCTGAGGTATTTTTCTTCAATGACAAAACATTTTTATTCTCTGTTTCTGCTGTAACAAGTAGTCTCTACTGTCATTGTATTCGGTTACTGAAGTGTGGTTAGAAGAGCTTTCTTCAGTAGCTTGTTGTTCCCTTGTCCCCTGGCTGCACTCTTAGCATTATCACGAGCCTCTGAGAATATGCAGTTGTGTAGTCTGCCTGCTAGTATCTTTTACAAGTAGTGAAAGGTGTTTTAATCTGGAGGCTTACTTGCTAACTTGCAAGCAAATGGTCACTGGTAGTTCTTTAAACAGGTATGTCTCTTGTATGTTCAACACTGCAACAGTGCTCTCCAGCTCTTCCAGGAGCTGATTTTTGGGTCACTCTTACTATTTTGTATCTCACTGGGGACAAATGATATACATGATATTAGCATTTTAGTAGCAATATCAACTTGTTTAAGATGATAAACAGTATTTAATATATTAACATTTTGTGTACCTTGGTTTGTAGCCATGCAGGATATACCTACTGTGGATCTTGTGCAGCCCACGCTTACAAACAAGTGGATCCTAATATTACGTAAGTACTAAAGTTTTTCTTTGCAAAGCCTAAGACAATGCCATTGCAATACTATGAGAAGCTGAATGTTCTTTTTATATCTTACGTGTTGAAGTACTCAGATTTTCATTTTATACTTTAAGTCTTTTATGCATCCCTTCTGTTTTAACATCATAAGTGTGAAGTTTTTTGGATGTTACAAAAGAAAAAAATTAATGTAGGGTTAAAATTGAAAATGTAAAATATTATTTTTAAAAATTATTGAGAATTATTGGTAACTAAATTTTTTGGAAGGGAGGGGTTAAAGGTGTTCTTTTTGCCAGTAATACTTAATCTACATTATTGCTTGATGTTTCACTGCTTTTACAAAAGCCCAAGCTGGGTTGTTTTGTGGTTTGTTGTTGGTTTTTTTGTTTGTTTAGTTTTTTTAAATACTGATCACACAGTGGGTTTGTTTCTTTTTTTTGTTGGGAGGTTTTGTTTAGTTTCTAAGTATATTAAAATACTTTTATCATGATTCTGCATTGGTTTTTCAGTGCAGGATTATGGGCTGAATGCTGCCAGGATTCTCTTCTGCTGTGGAGAAAGTGACCAGTGTCTGTATATATTATTTGAAGTCAGTGAAAGTTACATGTTGTAATAATTTTAAGTGGACTTGTGTTTCTAACAGCACAACAGTTTAAAATAAGAAAAGTTAAAAAAATACCCCAACATGCTACTGCAGTCTATGCCTGCCTTTGAAAATATGAATCCAGTTATTCTAGGTTAAAGGAATGTAATCCTAGTGTGTTCTGCTGATTGCAATGTTTTTTTTAAAAGACAAAACTTTAAAACATCTCCAGTATTTGCTTAAAGTATGTATTTTGCAATGTTAATATAAAATATGTCTGTCTGTTAGTTGCTTATGGGATAACATGTTGTAATGCTCTCCAAAGACAATGGTTTTGATTCTTTCTAAACTACTGTAAGTTAAGTGAAGACAACTTACAGTATGACTGGTAACTAGTTTATCTAAAACTTCTAGAACAAGTTGCATTCCCCAACTTCAGTGACACGGAGTTGATTTGAACTTTCTGGATCATGTTCTATTTTACCACATGGGATGTTTAGAATTCATTTTTCTGCTGAAGTAGTGCCTGTCTGGAGATTTTGTTTTTATGAGCTCTGTATTTTAGTGTCGCTTGCTATAGCACTCCACATGTAAGGAAAAAATAAAAAAAAGTCTTTGTTTCCCGTCCCTTTAGTTCAGATCCTGAATCTGATAAGTTGAATTCCCTATAGGTTTCTTTTAAGTCCTGTGGCAGGACTCTTAACATGTATTCCAGAGCCAGGAACTGAGGACTTGATGAAATAACGTCATGATGACATGTGAAAGCTGGCAGTATCAGCTAAAGCTGATAATGAATTTGCAGGTTTTGGTCCATGTTGTTGATACAACTGCTGGATAAAAACAGCATTTGAATATGACTTAAATTTGAATTTGATATTTGAAGTAAGACTAATCGAGTAAATAAGTGCAAAGCTCATATGTACCTGTAGTTGTTGAAGATGGTGTGTAACTCAATATTGTGTTGGTCTAAGGAGAGAATTTAAAAATCTGTTCTAAGGAGCTGTAGCACATTATTCAGCCTCCAAATGAGTCCGTTTAGATTTTTTAGCATTACTGAACTGATCCTTATGATTGTTTCTGAGATACCAAACAAGATCTGTGGTCTTATACCCAGCAGAGTAAAACTCTATTGGTAACCACCAGAAAGTATCACTTCGTATGTTTTTATTAAACTTGTTACTCTAAACCAAGTCTCTGTACAATTGCAGTTGTCTAAATTGTGGGCTTTTGTGTTAATTGTTGTAGCCGAAAAATTTTCATTCTTGGGCCTTCCCATCATGTGCCCCTTTCCCGATGTGCACTTTCCAGTGTGGACATATATAGAACACCTCTGTATGATCTTCGAATTGACCAAAAGAGTAAGTGCATGATAAAGCTTACATCTTGAAGATTGTTGAAGCTTTGAGCATTAACTTGTTGGACTGCAGCACTGAGGACTCTTGTTGGACACTTCATTGCTTTTAAGTGGCATACAAGCATAAATCTCTTTTTTATTGCAATGAGAGCTAACTTCTGAAAGATCCTGATGGTTGTGGACACTGGTATATTATAACCTTAAAGTCTGTCTTGCTCCTGCAAGTAAAGACTTCTCAACCTTTGCTTATCTTTTCCATTATGTGTGTGCCTCTTGAAAAGTGATCTTTTTTGAAGGAATCTCAAAATGAAAAAGTGTTACATTTGAATAACAGCCCACTGCACACTTGCTCTGTTGCTCTGTGAAGTATCCTATCTTAAAAAAAAAACGTAGTGCTTTAGTTGGTTTGAGTTTATTTCTGATAGAGGAATAATAGAGGAACAGAAGGCTGCTTATATTTGGATGTGTTACTGCATGTGACTTTTGTCTTTTTTAACTGGCAGAATACTCACAGAACTTAATTACTGTTACTCCATGAAATACTAGTCTTTCAGACTAAACTTCAAGGTTCAGTGAAGGTAAATTTGGTATTTTGACTTTCATGTATTTTGAGGTATACCTGAGTAATACAATATCTTTTTCAAAAGGGGTAATTAGTGCAGATGCATTGCTCTTTCCTCATGACTGTGATTAAGCAAGTTAATTCAGGCTTTCAGCATACTGCTTGGAGAAACTTGCTTCAGTGACAAAAGTTTTGGTTTCTGTTGAACTCCTTTATGGAGTGGAGAAGGAGGCACAGCCCTACATCAAATTCTTCATCCAGTGGAGAGTTTTCAAAATGTAGAGATGATTCTACATACCGCCATGCGCACTTGAGAGTAAAAAAGATAACTTATACATGTGGCTTTCTTAATCAGTTTTCACTGTCTCTGGATTGCATGGTTCAGTTAATAATAAATTGTATTAAATAGTAACACATCTAGTAATGGCTCCACTGATCAGCAATTCTTATTTTTTATTTTTATACATATGATGGTGTAGCTTGTGATATGATATGTATATATATCATATGATATACTTATGATACGTAGCTTGTGAAAGTAGGAATCCTGGGCAAAACATGTCTAATTTCAAATGTGTTTTATCTGGGTTAAGTTTTGTGTCATAACTGAAAATCTTGCTCAATATACTAACAAGGTTACTGAATTAACACACCTAATTTGTAAGCTAAATCAGTTATGTTTGTATCTCTGACATGAACATAATTTTAATCCTGAATTTATTTGAAAACAAGTGGTGTATGATGACTTGAAGGCAAGTAGTTTATCGTGGGCTTGTTCTGATAAAGATGCACTGTAACTTGCTTTACAGTGGGTTTTTTTTTGTTTGTTTTGTTTCTTGTTTTGTTTTTTTAAAGTAGTAAAAATTAATCTTTAATTCCTTTCAGTTTATGGAGAGTTGTGGAAGACGGGAATGTTTGAGCGTATGTCCCTCCAGACAGATGAAGATGAACACAGTATTGAAATGCATTTGCCTTATACTGCTAAAGCCATGGAAAGGTACTGGGGCTAATGACTTCTTCTACAGGAATGAGCATTATGTGTGTTAAATAAGCATTATGTGTGTTGAACCACCTGGGAAGTGCAGGAGGAAGTAATAACGGCCTTTATGGTATATAATGTCCTACCTATATGGTGTATAATACCCACACTACCTCACCCCCAGTAAAAATTTTGGGGAGGAGAGGGTCAGAGATGAGGATTAGTTGCTGTAATAGGAACTGTGAGCTGAGCAAATGCCTGAACAATGAAATTGGAACACCCCTTATAAACAAGTTTGTATGTTTATATTGACTTAAAAGAGTTAATATTAGACTTGGGTTTATGAATCTTTTTCAATAGCTGATTTTTAATATTTGGGTTTTTTATATTTTGCAAGGCATCTCTCAAAGAAATTCAAATACTAATAAATGTTTTCTGTGGGATATTAAGTTTGTTTGGAGCCTTAACACTAATTTTGAAATCAGTTCTGTTTACACCTGCAATTTCAAAGGAGTACTTGGAGTATTTTATTTTTGTCAATTTATGGTGGGTCCCCCCCACATAATCTTTTTTTTTTTTAAACTGTTCTTCCATAGTATTTGTAATTTTCCTTGGAGTACCAGTATATATCTGGGTGTTCTCTTGAGCATTTTCATATACATTGAAAAATTACCCAACACTCGTGCAGCATCTATACTGGGAGAATGTCCTTCCTACTTTATTGCTGGTTTCATTGTCTTTTCTTTTTGTTTGCCTGGTGTTTTCACTTTGCAGCAAAGATGAATGCTGTTTCTGGGGGGTGATTTGTTTTCTGAAGCTGAAGTAATTTCAGGTTCTAAAACAACCGTCTTAATGTGACTTTACCAAATTAACCGTATCTTGAATTCAGTAGTGTCCTCTCAAAACATTCTGCAATTTCAGTTAGCAAGCCCTGAAAAAAGACTTCAGATGTTACTTGAATTACAACCTCTTTTCTTTTGCTTATAAGCCATAAGGATGAGTTTACTATTATTCCTGTGTTGGTCGGAGCACTGAGTGAGTCAAAAGAGCAGGAATTTGGAAAACTCTTCAGTAAATACCTAGCTGATCCTAGTAACCTCTTTGTGGTTTCTTCTGACTTTTGCCATTGGGGTAAGTTTCACATCTCTTCATTATAACAGTGTGATGAATATTTGTAGTGATTTTTTTCAAATAATGTATTTTATTGAACATTGAACATTTTAACTTCTGGTAAATGTATCTGTGAAAAGCTTAAATGACTTCCTAAAGCTGAAAAGGGTTTTTCTTTTTATTCTGGAACAATATATAAAACATATTACAACATTAATATTTTTCCAGTGTAGTGGAGGAAGTAAGTGCTGAAGGTGTATGGGTTTATATGCATCTCTATTGTTGCAATGAAATAAGTGTCTGAAATTTCTTGCTCCTTTACTCTTCTTTTAAGCACCTCAAAGCAACTTGCAAAACTAACTAGCTAAAAATTCACTGGACATGGCAACATCCCCCTGATGGAAATAAGTTTTGTACAATTTACTGCTGGGTAAGATAGCAGATGGAGTATTTATGTCAATTCAGCAGGGCTATCCCAGTTCATCTTGGTGGCAGAGCTACAAAGACTCCAGAAGCCTGACTTCTGTCCTCCTTTAACACTTTATTTTTCTTTGAAGTGTGATAATAGCTAGAAAAGGGACTGCTTCACAAAGATACGTTTTGTTACACAACAGACCTTCTTCCCTTTTCTCATTGTCATCTTTGGTCAACTTACTTAATTAAGTGCATATATTACTCATCTTTGAATTGTGAAGTAGGTGGAGGTACATAAGGATGACCTGGGATCTGTTGTGGCTAATGAACCATCTAGAACCATTCTCTGAGTTACGATGAACTTTTTCTTTAACCTTCGTTTACTGTGGATATTGTTGTGCAAGAAGAAGTAGCCTGACTCCAGGGCTGACTTTGTCAAGAGGGATAGCAAAATGAAATGTTGCTTTACTTTTTAATTTATAGAATTGGATTCTAAGGCAATAACAGGCAATTAATGAGTGACACTGCAGTGTCAGGTCTAGACAGTAGGCTTTTCTTTAGGAACATAGCTGTCCATCATGTATTTTTTACTTTGCTTCTGGGCTGCTGCTTTGATTGCCCTAGAATGTCTGCAGTGGAGCTAAAGAGTATAAAATAAATGAAGATTATTACTTTACAAATATTAAAATTTCAATTATTTAGTAAGTACTAGGGAGTGTTTTAGCTACAATTTTTCCCTTTTTTATTTTATACGTGATTTTTGTTTCAAGGTCAGAGGTTCCGTTACAGTTACTATGATGAATCCCAAGGAGAAATTTATAGATCCATTGAGCACCTAGATAAAATGGTAAGTTTTCAGATTTGGTGGAACTAACTAACAAATTTCTCCTGTACATTTCTTTGAACACTTTCGAAATTTTTCTAACAAAATCTTATAGACTAGCTATTTTATTGAATGTATACTTTGTTTACCACAGTAAGAACTCAGCTGTTTTTAGCTAGTGTTCTCCGTCTTGCTGACTGCACACGGTATATTGTGGGAATAATCTAATAAGCATAATTTATGAGAATAGATGCATGTTTGCCTCGTGTAATACAATTCCTGTCCACATACTCTCTTAAGTTTTCAAGAAGCAATAAGAATTATGAATCGAATATTATAGTTCAGGCTTGATAGTTATTCTTTCTGCATATCAAAACAGCGTTGTGATTACATTAACAGTTTCAGCAACATCCATTTTGAGGAGGAAAGGCTGTAGGGAATGGTGCTGGTCAGGAAAACCAAAGTCACCATTTCCTTGCAAGTAGTCTTCCCCCACACACACTCTGTCGTAGGTGGTGGGGAAAAAGCAGGAAACCATACTTCATTCTGGGTTTGGCAAACGGCTGAAAGGAATGTGAAATGATCTTAAAGATCATGATGCAAATTATGTTGCATTTTCTGTGCAGTCACAGGAGCCACGGGTTTCTTTTTAAATGAAAAAATTGGATTAACTTTCAAGACTATACTTAAGGCACAGAATAGAAGTAATTCTTCTGGAAATGTGTGACCTAATAATTTGTTTTAAAACAGTTTGCATTGTTTCTGTAACTTCTGTAAAACCTGTTAGAGAGAACTGTTGTTACTTAGGGCATGTTAATTATTTTCCTTGTACTGAAGGAATAAATCCTATCGGCTGGAGGCATCTCCGGAGTTTTTGCTCTTTGTTTTTCCACTATTAATCACTGGAATGGAAACAGTAAATAGTTTGCCTTCATTCTATTTATCCCATTTTTAATAATTCTTGTCAGTTGAGAGGTTTATTTATGAAGATGTGTTTTTCTAGAGAATCCCAGAATCTGTACCTCTGAGTGTTTTTGCAGAAGGGCAGATGCAGGTGCATTAGCAAAAATCAGTTGCCCCTTCTGTGGTGAAAGTCTGTAGATGGACTGGACTTTAGCAGCTAATTACTTTTAGTGAATATGTTCCTGCACCAGCTCTTTCTTTTGGTAGTTATTCAGCCAAAAGGAGATGACATTTTTTGTAACGCTGAAAATGACATGTACTGTTTAATAACTATGAAAATACTTTTCCAATCATAAGTTTAACTGGAAAACTAAGCATGCTGTGTAGCAGTATACTGTGGTTATTTTTTGACTGTTCTGTATCATGCCATATGCAAACACATGACTCCGTATTCAAACTCTGTCCAGGGCAGGTTTTGCTTATGGTGAACTTGAGAAATTTCTTTTAGGAGTATTGTGGGTACACTTGGGATGCTCTCCACAATGCCACAAAAGATCTCCCTGTCATGTTTCTCCAGCTTTGGAAGGAGTTTATTCAGTTTTGTGTGGCTCCTTGTTTCCTTACCGATGTATTGAATTTTTTATGTCGTTTGGCCTGCTAAAGAAACTTGTATTGTTACAAGCGCTAGGCATCTCCAGAGAAAAAATAGCATTTAAAATAGAGACAAAACTGTACTANGAACTTGTATTGTTACAAGCACTAGGCATCTCCAGAGAAAAAATAGCTTTAGTACAGTTTTGTCTCTATTTTAAATGCTATCAGAGGTCTGATGTTACCAGTCCAATAATTTATTGGACCTAAGTAGGAAAGCAGTCAGCTAAGCCCTTTTTAAGCAGGAAGATATTCTGGGTTAAGATGAAGTGATTTTTCCTTAGCAATGCCCTTGTGCGAGGACATTGGTCTCTTCCTTATTTAGATTGGATCTTAAGTACAGGTGCATAGTGATTTATTCTTTTCCTGGCTAGTGCGTGAGCAACATTAAATGCTTTGGGCATCGAAGATTTACTAACTTGGTAACCACTGTGAGAAATTTTATTTGCTGTGATTTTAAGTTAGAGCCCTTAGACTAAACTTAAAAAAAAAATACATATATATATATACACATATACAGAATAGTAAATATTGCTGGGCAGACATAATTTTCTCTGTGGTAACTCCTAATGTGACCTCTGCTATCCTTGTCACTTGTGAAGTGACAGCACAAGGAGTAAAAAGCCCTGTGGCAAATACGGTGCCTTAGGGAAGATTCCTCAAATGAAGAGATGTAATTGAGAAGCTGATGTGCATATATATCATAACCTGATACCTGCCATGTTTTTAAATAATAGTGGGGGAGATTTCTTTAAGACACTAAAGAAGTATTATTTTTTGATTATGGCTAGCCAGCAAATGCAGACTGCTCGCTTCAGTCTTCACTTCCAGATTGCTCATTTTATATCTATTTGTGAAACCGTGTGCCTTACTCGAGTCACCCTCGATTCTGTTACCCTGAATGCTGAAGGGGGAGGATAATGCAGGTGCTGAGGAGAGCTGCGCAGGAGCAGCCAGCAGTTGTGCGAGAGCTGTGTGCGGCATGGGGTGGGCTCCTCAGGTGGCTCTAAGGAACTGATGAATTCTGGTGGCTGCTGCAATGCTGCTATGGTGTGCCAGCACCTTCCAGTGCTCCAGCCTGGGAAGGCTTCTTAGGTTGGGCGCAGTGCAAGAGCACACTTCTCTGCCTGGGTGCTCAGCTCCCTGCTCACTCTGCTGTGCCCAGCCAATACTTTTTCCTGTTGGTTGTTTATCTTTTAGTCTGAGTGAGTCACATATGCAAAGATAGTTGAAATGGCTAGTGCTAAGACCAAGTTGTTTCTACTTCAATAAATGTTCTAATAGCTTATAATTCTTGAGTTGTGGAGAAGCACTTGAAGTAACTGCAAACGTGGACTTGATCAGCCAAAGGATTAGGGGGTGTGATGGGGTTTGTTTTGGGTGTCTTTTTTGTAAGATACTTGATCCTATAGGGGATGGTATTTAAAGAATATAACTGCTTTTCATCATATTAAGTGCACTGTGCTAGGATACTGTAGATGACGTTTACAGTGTCTGGTTAACTGAGATATGCAGTTTCTATGTGGTGTCATAATAACTGTGTGATAAACTGCAGAACTACACGATGGTTTGCACTTTTATCACGTGGGTTTTGTTGTGTATTTTAACTCTGTTCTAAACCATGCCTGGCTGAGTTATTTTAAATACTGAAAATGATTAGCTTTGTACTTTTTGTTTTTTAGACAAACCACAACCTGACAAATGTTTCCTTTGTTCCTCAACACCATTCTACACTGAGAAACAAGCTTGGTAGTCTCTGTTCCTCTTCCACAGTGATTTTTAAATCCGAAAGATTGAAAAGTTCAGTACAGCTGAATGCTTATAGGTTATGTGTTAATACCTGTTTCCTATGGATTTTCTCCAGTCTGTGATGTATGGAGCTTTGTTAGCATTTGTTGGGGTGAAATGCATAGCTGTAAATGTTTCACAGTGCTGAACCATGCATTGAAATAAGCTTACTAAGCATTCTGATAAATTCGTGTCCGTTCATTTGAGACAAATGCCTCTGCCCAGTATGTTTGAGTGACTTACAGCTATAAAATGAGGCTCTCAATAGAGCAGCCATTTTAACTTTTTAAAAAGCCGTTAAAGGGTTTACAAATAGATAAAATACATTCTTATGAGCTGTTCAATATCTGAGTAAGTGCCTTATGGAGGTTTAGTTTCACTTGAGTATATAGTTAAGTTTGGTTCGGCATTCTTTAGCTGTATATTGACATGTACAATTTAGGAGTAAATGAATGCTTCAAAAATGCGCTGCTTAAACTTTAGAAATGCAACGGTATCTATGTAATCACTGCTAGTTAGAGAACAGCTACCTTTACTTTTTGGCATTCATTTAGGTTCTGTAGGTCTGGATTGAGTAGCAGCTTTAATTACCAGCCAGGGGCCCAAAACCCCTCTCCATGACCCTGGAAGAACTGAGCTCTTGCCAGCAACTGGTCAGCATAGTTGGGTTTTATTTTTCCATAAAATTTATTTCTCGATGAATTCATCTTACCTCTGCTTTTAATTAAAAGTACGCAAAGGTGGTGGTTATGGTTGCTGTATTCTAATCCTCTCTGACTCCTGGGAATCTCCAGCTCCTCCATTGTAAGCTGTGATCCAGTCTGAATAATTAGTGTATCTGCCAGATCAGCCTACACCCTTGCAGAGTATTCAAAAGGTTTCACTTGAGATGAAGACTTCAGACAGACTGGCTGCTTCCTGCATTGTGATTTCTCTTTTATCACCTGCACCTTCCCTAAAGCAGGGGAAGGGGATGGGACAACTGCAGAAACGTTGGGAGAAATATTCCCATATCAGCCCCCTGTTGTTCCCATGCAAAGTGTATGGATTTTCCCAGTCTCTAGGGAAACCCTTCCTGTTTCATTAGCTACATGTAAGAAGCAGAGCTATATGTCTTAGTTGAATTAGTGAGTGTCTGGAGCTCATTTACCTAGTGAAGTCATCATTTTCAGAGGAAGGGAAAACACAAGAGGATGGAATCTAGTACAGGCAAAATAGCAAATCCATGATAAAACCCAGACAGTAATTGATTTAGACTTGCTTCAAATTACCTTCATTGTATTTGATCTACTCTGGGATGGGGTAAGAGTAGGCTGTATCTGGAGTTGCTGGATTCTTTTTACTCTTAAGAATGCAAATGTTTGTATATGTGGAAGGTTCTGTATTCCATATGTGCTGGTTTTCATAGTAGGACTCCATGGGACCATGAGTCTCACTGTGGGTGGAGAAAAGGATGTGTATATTTGACTGCCTTGTGAAGTGGAAGCATCATCTCCTGGCTCTCTCGTTTCTGTCGTGCACCACCTTTCCAGTGCTTTAGAGGTGTTATGGATCTGCTTTCCGTGCTCTGAGCAGATGGCCAGTCTGTACCCAGACCAACAGCCTTGTGTGCCTGATGTGTCTAGGATACATTACAGTGCCTACCTGCTTGAATTGCATGTATGCATATTGATGGTTTGTCTAGGGCGTTTGGGCACCCAGAAGTCCCAGGCAAGTGCTCAGCTCTGAGCTCTGTTACCAATGAGAGGAGATGGAGGCAAGGCATCTTTCTGCTCTGCCCTTTTAGTTAATTAGTTACTGCTATATGAAATCCTATGGAAGTAGAGCGCTCATGGAGGTGGGGATCAGCTAGGCCATGGGAGGAGCTTTTTTAACATGAGCTTCACCAATATTTGCAAAGATAGCTTCACAGGTCTGTGCATCATTGGCAGCTTTGGAAGAGCTCCTGCACTTATAGCTTGGCAAGGGATGGCAACAAGATGACTACAAGCTAGAGCTTGCGTGCTGAGACTTATTCCCTTGATACCCTTGATACACAGTAGAGGTGTTTTCCTCCTGAAGTATTCTGTGTTGTCATAAATAGGTGATGTATAAACACCTGCTTATGGATGTGTAAAGTAATTGTTGCTACTGATTCTTTTTCAGGGTATGAGCATTATAGAGCAGCTAGATCCTGTATCTTTTAGCAATTACTTGAAGAAATACCATAATACAATATGTGGAAGACATCCTATTGGCGTATTATTAAATGTAAGTAACTGATTTGTTGAAAAACGTAACTTTTAGCAAAACGCTTACATTCGCGTAAACGCAATCTTGCTGTTACTTCTAAAATGGCAGGTATTGGATTAACTTATTTTTCCAAGTGTTCTCAATTTGGTCTCCAATTCCCATGTTTTGCATATAGGCAAGGGCTGAGGGTTTTCAGTTCCCTAAGGGAGATGAGATACCATGTTCCTTTTGACTTTCATTCAATAATTCCGTTTCTTTTGGCCCTAAACAAACAAATCCATCTCCCTGAAGAAGGACATACTTACTGTTTTGAACGAGTACTTACAAAAATGTAATAATAATATATAAAACCATTTTTTCTGTATTGTTATTAGCTAGCTATTGTGAGTGCCTTGTGATGTCTGGCAGCATTTTTGAGTTTTGCAAATATGATGAAAGATTGCCTTTGTAAGTATTAGTGCAGTGCTCTGTTAACTCATAAATCAATGGCAATTAGAATTCAGATTAACTGGTACTTTCTAGTTACCCTATTCTGCTTTGGTGATGCAGTGCAGACATAAATCTGGCTTAACCTGGGTGTCTAAAATGGGTCACGGCTGCTTTATGGCACTGCTGGAGTGCTGCAGATTTGTCATATTGCTTGAGTGAATCTCACAGTTTGTAATTTAAATCTGAAACAGGAAGCATGTGAATCTTTTCCAAAGAGAAGACTTAATTCATTTGAAGTGTAGTCTATATGGAGAACACAGAGGAACCTTTTAAAGCAGGGACTTATAAAAGTTTGTAAGAGCAATATCAATATTGGGAATGCATATAGCAAAAGTCAGTACTATGACAACTCTGCAAAAATATCCAACTCAACCTCAGATAATGATTAGTTTTGCAGTGAATCTGAGCTAAATTCTATTAATTTGCTTTTGCCAATTGTCACACTTTAAATTATCTTGGTATATTCTTTTTCCTTAATGGAAGACATGCAGTCTGAAAAGTCTTGATGGTGTTGGGTTTTTTTCTGTGACATTTGTGATCCTGTATGATTTCCCTTTGGAACTGAAAGCATTGTTTCTAAAGGATCTATTCTGAAAGGTGGTTCAGTACTGCTTTATGGAACTGCATGTGTACATAGTGCAGTGAGGGGGAGCATCACTGAATGAAACAGCACAGAAACGGGTTAGATCCACGAATTACTCAGAGGTGCTTTATTAGTGAGAGAAGTTGCAAGGACCATTGGGGAGAGAGGACCGAGATCTGGCAAATGTTATCTTTTCCATGATACTTCTTTTAAAACAGATTTTTTTTTTTCCCCTTCTCTCTCTTCAGGCTATCAATGAGCTCCAGAAGAATGGAATGAATATGAGCTTCTCATTTTTGAATTATGCTCAGTCAAGCCAGTGTCGAAACTGGCAAGACAGCTCAGTGAGTTATGCAGCTGGAGCACTTATGGTCCACTGAACCGCTGAATGCTCAGGGATGGCACCTGCACACACTCGATACGGGGTCCCAGCCTAGCCCTTACAAAGATACAGTCCCTGGTCTTTGGGTATACTGAAACCTCAAACTAATAGAACTCTCTTCTTTTCTAGTAGGTGTAGTCCTTCCTTAGTTTCAACTCATTTAAAAATGCTTTCTTCTTTAGGACAAGGGAAGGAAGGCTGGTATCAAAACATTTTGTGATTTTTTTTTTTATTTTTTTTTGTTGTTGTTTTTTAAAAGGTGATGGCTATGATGGCATGGTGGCAGACAGTCCTTACAAACACAACACATAAAGCATTTACCATATCCTGAATTTGCACTCTTTGCAGACCTGTGCACATGTACTCAGCTTTCAGAATAGTTTTGCAAGTTGTAAATGGAAAAAGGGGTGGAAGCTTTTTAATAAAAGAAAAAAAAAGGAAGACAACGCATTTATAAATGATCCTGTATTAGAATATAATAAAACTGCAGTATAGTCAGTTACTACCCGTGATGTACAACAGATATCTTCTATTTTAGTTGCTAATAAAGGGCTACACAAACCAAAATAGTCTGATTTAAACTTATTGCTTTGTGTTTTGTATGTGGCTGCTTGTCATTAACATTGTTTCTCCTTAGTTCTTACGCTTGATAATTCAGCCGTTCTGTAAAATACTTTCAAATGTATTTTATATTCAACATTTGTTATTACTGCTTCATTTACGGATATTTTTTATCTTAAATCTCCACTATGAATTCTGCTGTGCAAAAGAATTTTAAAAACCTTTTGTATATTCTAATTCTTTTTGTTTTACAGTTATCTATAAAATAGTATCTTTTAGTATGTGATACAAATTTGTATCAGAATTACACTTTTAATGATTTTTATGCTGTTTGATTACTAAAGTGAAATAGATGCAGTATTTTTATTTAAAATTACTTAAACAGTAGTTTGAAAATTATAATTCTTACAGTATCTCTCAAGCATTCATAGGCCACAGAAGCCATACAGTGCTAAGCTCAAGCAATTATTCCTCAAAGATTTAATTGGGAGGAGACGGTAAGACTTCTCTTCTGTGTTGGCTTATTTTTTTCGTGGCTTTTTTTTTTATTCTTTCACTGTGGGTAGAATTGTTTCATGTTCTTTAAACATCATCATCTCTTAAGAGTTCTTGAACTTTTCTTCCAGCCAAAATAATGGTGTAATTATTTATCATTCCTGAAGACTTCCTTTTCTTATAACAAGAAACGCAAAGTAGGATGGCAGTACTGACTCATTATCTAAATGGAGATTTCATTCCCTGGCATTTCATCTGCTGTCAGGCAACCTCCTGGTACATTCAGCTTTTCTGAATGGCAGAGAGGAATTTCAGAATTCAATTTAGATTATCCTTGAAAGTAATGGGAATTGCTGCATGTGAAGTCTTCACCTGAAGCGTACCAGACATCTTGTTTATTCCTATTAGAATACCCTTTTGCAAACAGACGCTGCTTGCTCCGCCTCTGTTGGCTTTGTCACAGTTGGCCACCGTTGTAATAAGAATGGGTGAATGCTCCATTTACAAAATGAACTACTTTGCAGACATTCAGAATCCATCCCAAACACCCAACTCCTCTGCACGTCTCTTCTTTCAGTTGCCTTCTTGCTCTGCCTTGTTCTTGAAAAGTCTCAGCAGCAGACAGGGAAAACCAACTTCTAGGTTGCTTTTGACAGAGCAGCACAAAGGCTGTGTAAGTAAAACTGAATTGGTAGCCAGTCTTTATAAATACTTGTCTGACTGTGCCTTATTTAAAAAAAAAAAAAGGCAGTTTGATTATGAAGACTAATTTTCTTCTTTTGCATCTTTGGTGAAAACAAGTTTAATTGGGACTCAGGTTTCTTTCAGTCTTATGCCAAATGCTTAACGTTATTATTGAGACACATGGTGAATTGCAACAGTTAGGTATCTACTTTCTCCCTAAGGTAAACATAGTAATTAGCTTCTGAATACAAATGCTTAAGTTGCATCTTAGTTCTGTAAGCTAGTTCTAATAAAAACAAAACATAACTGGAAGAGCTTCAAGGAAATGGGTCAGCCATTTTGCTCAGCACAATGTTATGAAGTATCTTACAGTGAAAGCACTTCACATGTAAACTGTGTAATGTATTTCAAAATAAAGTTTCTAATTAAAATGGGAATTTCTGTGCCTACTAATAATAACCAGCAATGACAGTGCAGAAGCCTACACAAAGAAATTTAAAGCTTTGTGAAGCCTTCTCTAACTTAAAAGGATTTTTTGTTTAAAAAAACAAAAACAAAAACAAACAACCAAAAACCACCCACAACCCAACAAAACAAACCCAAACAACAGAACCTGTTTGTTTGAAAGCAGAAAATTCCTGACTTCAAAGAACTCAACTTTTTTTTTTTTTCCTTTCTTTTGGTGGGGTTGGAGAGAGTTGACTTCAGTGCTCAGTTTCCTGGTGTGTCAGTTTAAAATGTGTCAGAAGGAAAAACAAATTATCTCCTGAAAATTGATCTTCACTCAAGACTAGACTTTCATTATTTTGGCTCTACCACACATTTTATTCTCACTTAAATATACATTTGGACATAGTGTTTTGGGACAAAGTGTCCTGTTTTCCCTTTTTTTTTTATTCACAGTCCACAGTTCTGTTTGCCTTTGTGGAGGTTTCTTCTCTGCCTAGGAAGACTGAGCTTTGCCTCCTCTTCTGGTGCAATAAATCTAGCCAGGGACGTGGTTCTCATTTAAAAATTCTGACATTGTAGAGAAGTGTTCAATGTGTGAAAATGCCAATTAAAATACTTTGTTTTTCTCTTCTGGTGTTAACAAAAGAGCTCTATGGATTATTTTGGTTTCTTATTTTAAATGCTGTGTTTTAAAAAGTGCTTTTAAAGTACTGTGTACTGAATTCTTCACTGACATTGTTGACATTGAAGTGGAGCAGGAGCTCTTCCACTGTTTAGATCGGCAGAAGCTGGAGAGAGCGCAGGCATGAGCAATGTCCTGCGGCTGGGTGGCGGGTGCCTCTGGGGACGTTGGTGCCACTACTCGCCTCTATCTGGGACCGAGCACGTGTTCCCCTGCCCCCCAGCACCTGGGCACTCGCAGCCTGGTGAGTTACCTGGAGCTACTTCAACTCTCAACTTCCATCAGTTCATAGCAACTGTTTGGCTCTACTTAAAAAAATCCTGGCTTGAGTGGCTTTGATCAGTGTTACTGCTTGAACTGGACTCTTACTCCCATGCAGTCTCCTTTCTTGGAGCTTCTGGAAATGACAAGTTTGCCCATGTTTTTTTACAGCTCACCCCGCTGTTTCCCTGGCAGAAGCTCATTGCTGTGTCTCAGGGTTTCTGGATATTGCTGCAGGCTTTACTCGGGAATTTTGAATGCGGGGTTTTCCATTTGACACCTGCACATGGAGTCTCCTGTTATCTTGGCATGTCATTTTGGTGGTTGGTGTAGGGCTTTTGCACTTCATGTTTGTCCTTGTCCCCTTATCCCCTCAGGAAAAATGTTCTCCTGTCATCAAAGGAAGTTCTGCTTTCAAATGACATCAGTCGCCATGGTTTGCAGTTGTCATTCCTCAGGCTGAGGTTCAGTGTGCTAACCAGCATCTCATCCACTCTCAAAAATTGCCCAAGCTATTACTTTAATGGAAAACTGTTTAAAGTCCCTTGTGACCTTTTGCCTTCCTGCTTCTGAAACTTTCTGAAATTAACCCTTGAAGCTCGCCTCCAAAAAGATTTTGGAAATCTGAAATTAACCCTTGAAGCTCGACTCCAAAAAGTGTGAAGGTGGATTTCAGGAACCAGTTTAGTGCACCCTGAAGCTGCCCGATGTTTTGCTTTGGGGTCCATAGTGCTGCCAGATGGCCCTTTCAATAGATGGTTGCAAAACATGATTTGGAATTGGTCTGTTGGGATGAACTGACTTTATCCTTTCAGTAATGCAAAATGTATTGCCCCTGTTCTAATTGTCTTGAGATTTTTTTATTTTTATTTTTTTAGATTTCATTTTTTGGGTCTTACTTGATTTTGTCTAATTCTGAAAACAGATTGTCCATGCATACAGCAGACAACTTCCAGATGCTTGGTGTCATCTGGGGATTATCTTATTCCAGCATTAGCTGAAAACTCAGCATTGGCTTCTTCCTGTCGCGACTGGCACCTCTTTAGTATGTGCATCCCCCAGCACCAGGGTGCGAGGCATCTTTCCCATTGCTTACACCCCAGGAATGAAAATGCCATGGTAGTGATAACTTTAAAGTAAGGAAGAGATGATTTCAGTTTACTTGTGTTGGTTGGTTGGGGGAGAGGGGTTGGGGTTGAGGCCTGTATCTTTTGGGAAAGGGCAGAAAAACAAGAAGAATGGGTACAGATGGGAGAAAAAATGGCTGCTTTTCCAATTTAATTTCAGCAATTGTTCTGCTGTCCCGTTTGGGAGCTGATATACTGCAAAATACCGTCCAGTGCAGTTGCAGGCTGAATGCAGAGTAGAATAAGCATTGGAGGTGTTTTGTCAGGTGTAGCTCAGCTTGTTGAAGCTCAAGGGTGAGAATCCTATACTGATAACTTTAAGTCACAGTTAGTGACCCCCACACCCCCGTTTTCTAAGGCAACATATTCGGCTCTCGGTGGATTTGAGAGAAGCATGTCATTATCTTAGCCCTGTTGCTCTCTGTTGGTATTAATGTAAATACATATTCTCTACAAACAATTCTTTGTATTCTTTTCAAAGCTTGTGAAGATAAAGTTATGTAATTACTGCTATTAAACAAAAATATATCCTAATTCAAGTAGTTTCATTTAAATCTCATTAAAGAATTTTCCAGGGCCTCAAATCCTGCTGAGTGAAGCTGGTAAAGCAACTTTAGACTTCAGTGATAACAGTATTGGCTCTGTATGTGACAAAGACCGAAATGACAAGAGGAATAAAACATTGTGTTAAGTGTTGAACCGGGAACTCTTTGAACCTAAAATTTCCCTTTTTTTTTTTTTTTTTTTTTCTCTAGTGAGTCTGAAAACATTGAGAAATTATTTACCTGAGCCTGTGACTGCAGCTTTACAAGACTGAAAACAGCAGTGCTCTTAGATGAAGTTCCTTCTTTGGTGAAAGGTTTTTATTTTATTTTTGTGCTGAACTCTTGCAGCACAAAGCAGAGTATGAGCATCTTGGGGCCTGGGCTGCAGAGGTTTGACTGAGCTGCTGGCTGTTCCGGCAGGTAGGGAGTGGCATCCCCTGGGATGTATCAGCTGATACATACTTAAATGACTTTGCATTGGTCTCTAGGAATTCTTACAAAGTTTTGAAAAGTGAGCCTTTAAGCTCAAACATGATGAATCCTTCCAGTATCTGAAGTGAGCCTTCAGGAGAGCTGTCAGGAAGTGTAATGACAGGACAAGGGGTAATGATTTTAAATTGGAAGAGGGGAGATTTAGGTTGGATATTAGGAAAAAATTCTTTCCTGTGAGGGTGGTGAGGCACTGGAACAGGTTGCCCAGAAAAGTTGTGGATGCCCCATCCCTGGAAGTGTTCAGGGCCAGGCTGGATGGGGCTTTGAGCAACCTGCTCTAGTGGGAGGTGTCCCTGCCCATGGCAAGAACTCGGTGATCTTTAAAGTCTCTTCTAACTCTAACAATTCTATGATTCTATTTTTCATCAGTTGAGCTCATGCATATTTTTTATGATAAAAATCTTTTTTCCTTTGTTCAGTCAGGCAGTGTTACAAACAACCTGTCAGTAAGATGTCTGGGTTTACAGTGGGTGGTCTGGAAATGCTGACTAGTGTCACAACTGTTTTCAGCGAGAAATCCCACTTTGTGCACTGTAAGGAACACCTTTCTTTTTGTAGGGCTGAGATATAACCAATTGCTGCTTTCATGCTGTTCTGAAATATACTGTATATAAGCACTTATCTTGGGTGCTTTCTCAGCACTGGAAGCACTGGAGAAGATCCCCGGTGCCAGGGCAATGGGATGTGTTACTGCCGTGTGCTTGCATATTTCCAACCCAATTCCAAACCACTGGGAATGTGTGGGAGAGTAATTCCAGTAAAGTGGATAAGAAATACATTGTAGTAGGCGTAAACCTGTGCTTTGTGGAAGCTAAAGCGTATTCTCATGTTCACTTAAAAAACCAAAACCAAGCCCTAAACAAAGAAAGAACACCACAAAACTGAGAAAATGTATAAGCATGTTTCTACAAAGAGTAGGGAAAACTACTAGCTGGGACGAGTGTGGGTTGGGAGGCAGCATCTGCAGCATCTTCAGCATCTGCAGCCCTTGGAGAGGCGGGTGCCCGCAGTGGGTTGGGGCAGGTGGTTGTTGGTGGCCACAGGACTCCCAATCCAGAGGGAAAGGCCTTTCCTGCTAGATGCAGGCGAAGTCTCTTGTGATCAGCAAGGCTTTTGGATAAACTGCCTGGGCTCACAGGAGAGGGTGAACTTTAGTAGGAGTCTCTTAAGTCTCCGCTTGCAGGGAAGCACGTCGTTTGTATGAGATGGAGGGCAAAGGGCTGGTGGTCAGGGATGCGTTCCTACTGCTGCCCAGGGGTGGCCCGGCAAATGGGAGTCTCCTGCTGCCGTCACCTCTTCTCCCTCTCCTGCCTTTGCCCCCCTCATAGGCAGGTCGCAGTCATTGCCTTGTGCTGGTGAGCGGGGGCAGCCCTGCCCTCGGCCCCGCCATCTTCAGCGATGCTCGTTTCCACGCGTTCTGGAAAGAAGGAGGGGTTTGGGTGGGTTTATTTTTTTTTCCCTTCCGTTTTTTGTTCTTGGTTTCTGAAAGGCGTTGTTTTGGGGAGGGGGAGGGCTGGCCGACACTAGGTGTCAGTGTCGTGCTTCCCTCCGCTCCCGCCGAGCCCCGCTGCCGGCCAAGGGGAAGAGGAGCGCCCCGGCGGGGCTTCCAGCCCCAGAATCAGTCACAGAATGGTTACAGTTGGACGGGACCTTAAGAATCATCGAGTTCCACCCGCCCTGCCATGGGCAGGGACACCTCCCACTAGAGCAGGTTGCTCAAAGCTCCATCCAGCCTGGCCCTAAACACTCCCAGGGATGGGGCATCCACAGCTTCTCTGGGCAACCTGTTCCGGTGCCTCAACACCCTCACAGGAAAGAATTGCTTCATAATATCTAATCTAAATCTACCCTCTTCCAATTTAAAACCATTGCCCTTTGTCCTATCACATTTCCTCACAAAGAGTCCCTAAATGCTCAGCAGTAGTCTATATTGCTTTTAAAACATCAGTCAAAGCCTTTCCTTTCTCCACTTTGCCCTGAACTTTGTGGTCATGTCCAAAAGCCCCTTTTCCAACAGTTCCTTTACAATACTGTTTTTAAAAAAGAAAAAAAAAAAAAATAGTGAGATCTTTGCCTACTAAGTTATCTCTGTCACAAACTACAGTAAAAAGTGGCAATAGCATTTTTATGTTGACAAAGCCCACAACCAAATGTTCAAAGTAAAGGGGTGGTGCATCTCCAGCCGTGACACAGACTCTCTTGCCCTCCTGGTCTGTTGCAAGTCATGCAAAAATGACTTCACTCTGGTATTTCAGGAAGGGTTGCTGCTCAGTTAGGAGTGAGGCAGGAGCTTGGGGCTAAAAGCTGAATCTCCTCTCACCCTACAAAGGGTGAGAGGAAAGGGAAAGGTTTCCCCCAAGCTCTGCTGCAAGTGGCATTGCAGGTAAATTGTTAAGGATGTGCTCCTGTTTGTGTAAAAGGTGGTGACAAAGGTCTAATGGGTTTCAGCAGGGTGGGCCTGAGATGGCAGCTGGAGCCATCACCATACCAAAGCTGGAGATGGCAGGACAGATGTGAGCATCCTCCACAGCATCTTCCATGGTGGCAGGATGGTCCCCGAACTGCTCTGTGTGCTGTTTTGGCCTGGCGGACAGAGGGGACCCACTGTGCTACATACGTGGCATCCTACCCCTACGAAGGTATTGATTTTCACAAAGCTTGATAAAATACCCTGTCTGACCAAGCTCCCACTGAAGTACACAGGAGATGGATCAAAATTCACATTCTTAAGGGGATATGGAACGGCTCAAGAAGGCAGTGAGGGAGTCAGATCTCAGCAGTTGCAACCTGGGGCAAGGCTGTGGAGGGATGCTGCTGGCAGACTTCATCTCTGGAACAAAACCAGAGATGAAGAAGATGCACTCAAATTGTTACCAAAAACAAGTGTCCATGCTTTCTAACCCCAAGCAGAAGTTTCATTTATCTGATCAGCCAGTTGATTTTACAAGATTATTTTGTTCATTAAAAAAGGAACAGGAGCCAAGCTGCTGCCTTTTTTTCCCTCTTTTATTCTTTCCCCCCCCCAACCCTTTTAAATACTGCTATGTTCCATTTTCTTGACATATGAGCTTTTCCATGACTAGAGTTTCTTTTAGCTGAATTAATCTTATCTGAGAAAGCAATCTCAGTCTGGATTTAGCTTATTTTATAAGTAAGCAGCATTCCAAAGTGGAGTCAGAAGGTGAGGGACTAAAAAGTTGGCCTGGAAAAAACAACAAAAACGACAATGTCCACCTTTTTTTTTCCCCAGCTGACTCCAGCCAAAGCAGAATTGTGCCAGTGAAGACCCACTGAAATTCATATTATTCACTTTCCATTGCTGAGTTGCTTTTGCCATTGGTGAGCACCTGGCATCCAGGCCCTGGTACCTCGTGTGGCTGGAGTGGGCCATCACTAATCCTTTCTGAGAACACACCACTGCAGACCCAGCACCAGTGCTGCTCTACCTCCAGTGGCAAGGAGATGTAAGCTAAAATGGGAGGTGTAGCTACTGTATCTCTGTGGTATACAGCTGCTTTGCATGGGTGTAGCTGATGGGATGGTAAAGATGCCCTTTTGCTGCTGACTTGCTACCGTGGAGCTCTTATCTCCGTAGAAGGAAAGATAAAGCAGAGCAAGATACAACCTTGTGAAGACACGGCCTCTTTGACTCTCCAGCAACTCACTGTACTCAGAGAACCAAAAACTCAGGGAAAGCCCAGCTTGGCTGGGGCCAAAGAGAGAAGCTGGGCCAATGCCTGTTGGAAGCAGGGCCGTAGTTCAGGTGACTGAGGATATTGCTAAATGGAGTCCTGCATATTTCTTTCAATTGAGAGCAGTTTTGCCACACCTCTGGACAACCTATCCTAGCCTCTAGCTGGTTTCACAGTGGAGAAGTTTTTCACGTGTCTGGAGACAAAATCTGGACTGGAACAATTTGACTGTCCATTGCAATACATCCTAATGAAGAGAGTGCCTTTATCATTTCTACATTTCCACTATTGAAAGACTGGGATGAAATCCCCCCAAGACGTCACTTCTCCAGGCTGAATGAACCCAATGCCCACAGCCTTTCTTCATGTGCTGAGGTCTCCAATCCCATACCCGTCTCAGTGCATTTACTACCCCAACTCTGCTGGGCTCTCCACCGTTTTTCAGTGTCTGTCTTGACCCTGGGGGACCAAAACCAGACACAGTGCTCAGGTGAGATGTGAGACAGTTTCATCCGTTGTTCTGCTGGCTGTACTCTTGCTGATACAGCATAGTTAGGTACTTAAAATAGTCACTGCCATGGGGTATTTTTCACCAAGGGATTTCAAAATGCCGATGAAGGATGTTTTAGAAATAGCTCCCAGTTTCTGCCCTCCTGAAATTCTTTTGAAGGAGGTCAAAGCTTCTTCAGCCTTCTCACCTATAGATCAGAAAAGTCTATTGTTTTAACTGCCCTCATCCATTTGGCATAGCAGTCAAATCCATCACCTTCTGCAGTGTGTAACTCCAGAAAGAAATTTACAGGGGAGAAAAGACCCCCTTGGAGAGCAAGAGGGATCCATCAATTTTGCAGATAAATGAGGTGCAATAAAATCTTATGTTTCTCTTATGCATGCACCTCATGAAAGGGATTAAATTCTATAAATGAAACATCATAAGTTTTTAACTATTTCCCTGAACAATATACCATAGAAACAAAAATAAGGCCTGGCTCTAATCTTGATAATTTTATCATAAAGCATATTTCAGCCAAGCAACTACTCCATCAGATCCCTGATGATGGGGTTGCATTTCTGGAGGAAAGCGCACCAGCCTTCTTGCCCAGGTCTGCTCAACCAAATGCCAAATTTTCATCCAAGCAGTGATATGTGCCTCAGTTTCTTCATCTTTGAAAGTGAAACCATGGTACTTGACTTTCTTCTGGTAGCAGTAAGAGAGAAATGCTAGTGGCCTCCACCCTGTCAGGGTCTTTTTCTTGCTTGCAGGCCTTTGGAGAGATAGCAGTGTTACATCGTGACACTTGGGAGATCCGCCATGCCATTTCTCATGCACAGTGCACACTTAATTTGTCCTCGACAGGTGTTTCTCCAATGTGTTCACGAAATGTCTCTGGTGTCGTGGCCAGCATGGTCCTACCAAGACTTTGCTGCCCTTCCTGGGGGGGGGCACTTGAGTTGGGATCTCCTCTGCAATTTCATCCCATTTGTCTTCCTATCCCAGCAGACTTGTTAAACTCTCCCATCTTCTTTGCAGCTGCTGCTTTTGACTGTGAAAATCCTATTGCATATTTTTGCAGTTTTCTCTTCCCTGGCAAGAACAGCCCTAATTCTTGCCATCCTTTCTTGCACCATCACTACTTGCTCTTGCTTCTTTATTCCAGGCTGCTGGTCTGTGCTTCCTCAGACTGCAGCATCCCAAATGGCACATTTCTGCTGAGGCCAGATTAGTGCCAAGTTGGGGGGAGTATCACTTCATGGTTTCACACATCTCTCCACTGTGCGGTGTGATCCAGTATGATGCTCACCCTTCCCTGCAGCAGCAAGGTTCTGTGACACATGCTAACACCTAAACTCAGCAGAACAGCTGTGTAGCCAGGTGTTGCCTTGTCAAATGTCAGCTCATCCAGAAACCCATGCCAGGTTTGCACTTTCTCTTGTCCTTATCAAACTCCCTTCTGTTTTTTAGATAGTTTCTCCAGTTTGGCTAGATTATCTTGAATTCCTAGGCTGTCTCGTATGTACTGAAAGTCTTTCTATCCTAGCCATCATCTGCAAATTTAATAATTGTACTCCAGGCTCTCAGTAACCAAAACGTTAATGCAGTGAAGTACAGTACTATAGGCTGGCTTCTGTGAAATCCATGCTTGATGCAACCTTTCAGTTTGACCTGGGATTTACTGACAATGACTCTCTGAAACAAGTTTTCTAACCAATTCTGAACTTCCCTCATGACAGTGTTGCATTGATTCAAGTCACTTCACTTCAGAAGCATGCCATGTGAGAAAAAGTCAAAGCTTTGTTGTAGTCAAAGCACCTCTGTTGCTTATGCAGAACAGGTTTCCACTTTTACAGTCTCACAGGAAGAACCTCAAATGGGTTTCATATTAGTTCCTCATTAATCTGCACTTGCCATCACTCATCTGCTTGGCGTCTTTTATGTATTTGCAAGCAGCCTGGTTTGTTCTTACAGTGTCTTTCTGGGCACTGAAGTTAAGCCAACTTCAGTCTCCAGTTGTCTTGCTCATCTGTACCACCTTTATAAAGCTGGGCACACTGTCTGCCCTTGGTCAGTCTTACATGACCTTGGTCACCCTCCCCAAATTCTCAGGTAACCTCATCCAGCTCTGAGATAGGTATTTCCACTACCGGCACAAGCTATGGGGAATTTCATTAGGTCAACAGGTTTGAAAGCATTTAATTTATTTAAACAGTCTTTTTAGATAAATTTAGATAGATCTATCTTTTTTTTTTAGTACCCTGAAACCTCAGTCTTTTGCTAGTAGTTCTGTCAGCTGTCCAATCACACTTGAAACAGAAAAAAAACCCAACCCAAACACTGTCACTATTGGCATTAATAGATTTAAGTGCTAGAACAGCAGGGAAGGACTACCTGGTTCAATAAGTCCCATTTCCAGTGGCCATAAAGTATAACATAACACAGAGACTACACAAATCTCTGTACCTAGCAAGCCAAACCCCATTTAACAAACTCCTGCCAGGAAGTTATTACACTGCTCTGCTAACATTGAAAAGGCAGCCTGAGCTTTTGGAAACCTGGGAGTTTAGCTTTGTCTGTCCTTATTACTGAAGATTATGCTCCTCCTCATCAGTGCAGCACCAGCACTCTCTCAGCTGCCACCCTCATGGGTGGACAGCCCTTGCAAGTCCCCAGGCACCACTGGGGACCACCCAGCAACCTGGGCTATGGCTGGAAAGAGTGGCTGGGAGGAACAGTTCCCAGGGCAGGAGGTGGCTGTAGTGGCCTGAGGAGTGCAGTGTCAGCATAGGCTGTCATTGTCAAAGGGCTTCTCTCCCAGCCATTGGTGCAAGGGGGAGAGGTGCAAGGCTTTCAGCTCCCTTGGTGTAAGACTTTTGACTGGTGGTGGACAGTGAGGACAGAAAATACAAATGAGAACCCCAGGAGGGAGCCTGCAGTATAACAGCAATGCTCATCAGCTAGACAATGTTATTTCTAACTTTTCTACAGGTTCTTGTTCTCAATTCAAAGGTAGAGACACTTTATTCAGGGCTTTGCCCATTCCTGCAACAATCTCAGATTTGCTTGTTACTTGCCCATGGCTGTATAATTGCCATTCTGTCTCTTGCTCTCCAATTTTTTTTTTTTTTTTTTTTGCAGCATTTGCAGCATCATCCCAGACCAGAAACCCCTAGAAATGTCTCCAAGCTGTAAAAATGGTTAATCATGCAACGTCTTGTTTCCAGTTCAGTAAAGTATTATACAAGCAGTCACAAATGCTGATCTTTGAAAACAAGAGCAGCTTCACATGCAATTGTTTAGTTCAACCAATGCACAAAACAAAAATTTTCTTGGAATGCTAAAGTATTGGGCTTTTTTTTTAATACTAAGTGGTCCTTTAATGAGTGTTAATCTCTGACAGATGGCTTGGTCCATCTGGCACTACTGAAGAGTGTAAAAGTCTAATTTATGTGGAAAACTTATTTAAAATTGTATATTCATTAGAAATAACTAGAACAACTGATCTTTTCATCTTGGGAGTGCATGATGGTGCCAAAGCACCACTAGTAAATTCCACTGCCAAGAAGTGGGAGAGAGTTTGCAGACAGAACTGCAATGAGCAATTTTTCTCCTTTCATAGCTGTGAAATATTTCTAAGGAAAAAAATCCTGTGAACAAAGAGCAATATCCCTCACAGACAGATTCTCACAGGCTTTGCCTCATGCTGAAGGAAGGTACCATATCAATGTCTCCCTTGGTCTCTGGTACGAGGGAGGGCATCCCTAGTGGAAAGGCAGAGCTGGAGATTCTGGCTCCGAGCATGCCCAGCTCAGTGCAAGACCTGAAGGGATGATGATGGACCATTATTTCTGCCCCTCCCATCAGAGCAGCAACCTTATACACATTCAGCCTGCCACAAATGGCTGAAGTTCTTGCTGGGTGCCCCAGTGGCTTGGGGTGCCAAGGGCATGTCTGGAGAAGACAGCAAGGGGAAGATAAACACAGCCCCAGCAGGGAAAAGCAGGCCTGCACTATGGGGAAGGACGGAGGAGACGACGGGGACTCTCTAGAATGTCTGCAGAATGGCTCAAGTAGGGAGGTGAATCCACATGAAACCAGACTTTATCAGTCCTGCTGCTCATGGAGTAATGCTATTCATGCAGACATCAGCTTCAGAGAAATTAAAAAAGCAGGAGAGGCCTTGCAATAAAAGTTTGCACAGGAATTTTTAATATAATACAGAATTTGCTGTCTTCAGAGAATAATCGAACTCCCATGGTGGCCTGTATGCTGAATCCCCTTGGATTTTGGGGGAACTTGACTGAGTTGTTGCATTGACCTGGGAATTTGAGACATTATTTGGATGTGACATTGTGTTCAGAGAATAAAGCAACACTATGACAAAATAAACATACATCTGTTAGGTTTTCTTCTTTTAGCATCATCACATACTCAACGTGAGAAGGAATACCATTTGTATGTTTGTCCTGGAATAAGAAAACATTATTCTGTATTAGTTGAGAAAAAATTCTTTCTGACTGCAATGGGCAAAATAATTGTCTTACCTTGAATCATAGAATGGTTAGAGTTGGAAGGGACCTTGAAGATCATCGAATTCCAACCTCCCTGCCATGGGCAGGAACACCTCCCACTAGACCAGGTTGCTCAAAGCCCCATCAAGTCTGGCCTTAAATACTTCCAGGGATGGGGCATCCACAGCTTCTCTGGGCAACCTGTTCCAGTGCCTCACCACCCTCACAGGATATCTCCCCTCTTCCACAATCTAAATCTCCCCTCTTCCATTACCTCTTGTCCTAGCACTACACTTCCTGACAAAGAGTCCCTCTCCAAGTTTGAGTATTGTTTCATGCTGAAGTAAAAATATTTTTTGTCCTGAAGATCAAAACAGAATATTCAGTATTCCTCCAGCAAGCAGATTTATATTTAGAGTGACAATACACAAGGTTTTTGTAGCAATGGTAAATCTTCTTCTACAAAAACAGTGTCCTAAAATAAAGTCCCTAGACAAGACTGCTTTGCATTAAAAAATGCTTTCTCTTTCAAGACTTTCAAGTCAGGTTAGCCTCTTAAATCTGTGTGGAAAAGGCTTAGAATATTTATTAAAAAGGAACCTAATCAGGCACTTGCTATGTGATAGCAATCTATTAAAATGTATAATTTCACTAAACATGTTTTTTTCTGGTGGTATTTTAACCATGGAGTATCTGACAGCAGAAGCATCATTTCTATTAAAGTTCAATGGGATGATTTTAAAGGCTCTAGAACAAGCTTCATTTCCTTTTAAATGCCTGTGATTATTCCCTAGTAGCAAGAGGTAATAGCTCCAGGCTGCCCTGTTCGTAGCCAAGCATCACTGTGCAGTGGATATTGACAGAAAGCCATCAGAGAGCTGGCCTGTGAGTCAGAGTTGAAAGTGGGTTTATGGTCCGTAATACTCTGCCTGCACAACTGTCTTTAAACTCCTGTGTGTGTTACAGAACTGCAAGGCTGCAGCAGTCAAGGCTATCGACAAGAAAACCAAAACCTGGAGCACATACTTTTCATACAAAAGACATGGAAAGTTTGGCGCCATTCAAAGAGGATTGGAAACCTGGTGTACGATGGGTCAGGGAGCCTCTACAGTTTGCCAGCAGAAGACATTGGGAAAGGTCTAGCGCTAGTGCCCCTCTTCAGATTGTGAGCATCCCAACATGGGTCCTCTCTTGAGGGCTGGTACTAACAATGCATCCTTTAAAAGCAAAAAAAAAGAAAAGACAAAAAAGGCATTAGTGTTAATGCCTACATTTTAAATTAGTGGTTTGAACACATGCTCAGAAAATGAGACACATGCATTTTAAGCCTTTCTCAGCTGGAGGATGTTCAAACCCACATCAGAGAGAATCCGTAAGAGCGAGCCTGGAGCTGAAGGATCACTGAGTGCACTCGGGGCACAGAGGGCAGGACTGCATACACAGTGCACTCTAGACTTTGGATGAAAAGCAAAAACAGTTTTGGGAACACAGACTGGATCCTCACTGGCCTTCTGAGTCATACTTCCTCCTGGCTGGTCTCTTCTGTGCTTTGGAGAGCTGCTTGCACTGTCTCTGCTCAAGGGAGGTAGCTCTTGACCCTGTTACAGGTATTTAAAATGGTTACCTTGGAATAAAACTGCCCTGATAGAAACCTCACAAAGAAAAGGCACAAATGTTTTGTAACTGAGCCTGAGATACTTAGGTTGCCCACATGCTCACAGCCTTCATTTTACCTTCTTTTCCCACTTTGACGGTTAAAACTACCAGCACTTCAACTCCACTGAAATAGATGTCCCAAGCTCATGTCTCTATGCAAAAACACAAGCAGCAGTCATCACATCAGCAGGCTTTCATTCCCCACATACTGATTTAAAAGCTGACTCGCAGTTCCCTCTGGAAATACCAACTCAAAAGGGTTGCAAAGCTCTCAGATACTTTAAAAGAGACCAGGCCAATTGGAAAAGGTCCTGCACTGTCAGCTGTTTGCACCATCCCAAGCACAAAGACAGCAGAAATCCTGCATTGTAGTGGGGACAAACCCCCGTAATGGTTTTCCATGACCCTCATTGGTCAGGCCAAAAGCAGGACTGTCTTTACTGGTGTGACAGGTCTGAGCCCATCCCCGGAAATGTACAGTTTCCTCCACTTAAATAGTTGAAGGAGAAGATAATTTAATTGACCAGCTGTTTAGAATGATATTCATAAGCAGATCTGCCCTTCCAATGCCAGGGGCATGCTCTGTGGAACTAAGACATTTTATTACAATTATCATGCTACCAAAGGGTCTCTTAGACCCCTGATTCCCACAGTCCAATGAACACATGGCAATCCTAGACTGATTAAAAGTAATAATTCAGTTTCTAGATGTCATGAGCTAGAGAGAAGCTGGAAGTTGTTACTTGGTTTTGATTAAAGGGTTCAGACAAGCAAAACATCACTTGTATTTTCTCTTTTTTAATCTCATTACTTAAAAACTAGCTCCTTTATATAAAGGAAAAGCCTGATTTGTGATTTTTGGACATGAATAGTTGGTAATTCTGGGAATAGGACTCCTCTGCATATGCTAGCTCAGTTAGTGTGTGCCTCTCTATATGCATATTTTAGAAATTAGGACCCTGATGTCCATTTGTCAATTAAACTTCCCCAAATTTGGCTGCACCGGATCTGTTCCAGATATACTGCCAGTCATTAATTAGTATTTGCATTGCAGCATCTGACGCTACCTGTGGTGTCTCAAACTATAGAAAGCAACATTTTTCCAGGGGTAGCACTCACAGTCAGGCTTGTCAATACAGGTACTTGACATTCACAGCACCACAGGGTATTTTTAAGCTCAGTTCATTCCTGTAGTTGAAACCTTCTGAAATATTTGGAATAACTGCCCAGAACAAAGTACAAGTAAAGGAGAGGCTGCCCAAGTAACAGTTTAACTTCTGTCTTAAGTGTTGCCCTATGACAGGAACTGTTTCAGATAGCCTGTAAGTAGCACTTCATAGAAATAATGTTTTCCCATGACAGCAGAATTTTTGTACTACCATTAAGCTTTGCAAGACTTGACATAGAGACATAGGAAAGCAACTGGAAAGCAGCAGAGCAGCCAGAGCACTCCATACATAACCCACTCATTTCTCTTACTCTTAATTGTAAAAGCAATAGGCAAGACTTGGTTTCTCATTTCCTGTTCTGTGTTGAGAAAGTGAGTTGATTGAGCCAGTTTGATCATGGACCAAACAGGAAAAAAAAAAAAAAAAAAAAAAAAGGAAAGCTCATAAAAACTGAATGCATGCTTCTTTCTCTTAAAGAAAAGAATTGGATTGGAGGGTTATGCAGTCATGATTTTAAATCTGAAAAAATAACCAACTGTCTGACATGGGAAGCTCCTTCCCCCACTACCAATACATAAGCCAGGAAGGCAGATGTCATACCTTGTTGTTATGTTTGTTACTTAGCTGGAAGGCTTCTTACGCTGTGACTACGAGGGAGCACAAGCTTTCAGCCTCAGAAAAGTCTGAGGCTTGAACTCAAGCTTGGCTGTTGTCAGTACAAAGTAACATTTAATTAACCTAGAAACTGTTACTGAGGAGTTTGTCTGAGCAACAAAAGATCAAAGAAGATGTCTGTCTCTACTTCACTGGTCTGGTTTAACTCCCTACCAAGAGATATTTTGCACTCTGAGCATGGAGGGCGGGGTGTCCTTTGAAGTTGTTTTCAAGTGCTTTTTGGCAAAGCTGGTATGAAGTGTGATGTTTTCTATCTATCTCCTTCTCTTTACAATAAAATTACCATCTGCGGAGGCCAAAACCCTTCCCAGTGAACTGCAGAAAAGCACAAAAGGCTGCTTCTCCAATAGGTGCTGTACTTCTTCCTGATATATCTTCTCTACCTTTATACCAGCTTTTTTAGAAGCCAGTTGCTTGTGCTTCTTGCTCAAGCATGGCAAGAGACAGATCAAAGGACATGTGGCCTAAGGGGTCTGCTATAAGATGGAACCAGGAACTTGGAGCAGAGCTGAGCCTAAGCTGTGTTTTTAAAGTTTTGCTGTTCACAGCCCTTTCAGCCCCAATCAAACCTGAAAGCCACTGAACTGGAGCTTTTGATGACTCAACTCCCTGTTTAACACACAAAGTGAACAGCAGCAGGTTTTAAATGCCACTGTTAAGTTTTACATAGTTTTACTGAGTTAGTTCTCTGTTTCCTGATGCAAAGAGAAGGGGCAACAGCAGGGAGGAAAGCCAAGAACACCCTCTTCAGTGGAGGCACAGATTAATTAAAGTTATTAAAGTCATGCTGTAGCCATAACCTTAGAGGATCTGCAGCAAAGACACAGCCCTTGATTCAGTCCTGAGCAGTGCACATGGTACAGTGGGTAACTATTTAAGTAGTACTCCATACAAGAGGTAATAATGTATTAAATCCAGCCTTCTGGCAGGAACAAAAAAGACAAACACACTAAACCCCCACAATAATGACTTAAAGCTTTTTCTTTTTCCTTTTTTTTTTTTTTTTAAGAGGAGATTTGTGTAAAAAATGAAGAAGCTGATCGATAAGAAATTAAAAGGAAGCTGAGGATAATATGCTTATAGGCATAGCATCACAGAATAGTTTGGGCTGGACCTTAGCTCATCTACTCCAACTCTCTTGCAGTGAGCAGGAACATCTTCAATTAGATCAGATTGCTCAGAACCCCATCCAGACTGACCATGAATATTTCCAGAAACCTTGTCAAAGGCCTTACGGAAGTCCAGATAAATGACATCTGTAGCTCTTCCCTTGTCCACTAGTGTAGTCTCTGAATCATAGCAGGCATTGGTTGGTCAGGCAGGACCTGCCCTTGGTGAAGCCATGCCGGCTGTCTCGAATTACTTCCTTGTCCTCTGTGTGCCTTAGAATAGCTTCTAGGAAGATCTGTTCTGTGTTCTTCCCAGGTACAGAGCATCCCAGAGGTTGCTTAAGGACACCATTTTAGAAATTGAGAATAAATGTATCTTTCTAGTGAATAAAAACTCTGAAAGACCCCTGATAGCCAAAGAAGCCAGTGTGGTTAAACAGCAGAAGCTAATAAAAGTTTACCAAGAAAAGAGTTTTTTTCAAGCAAGGAATAAAGTATGATGTCTGTCAAGTTAAATGTGAAAACAAAAAGGAATTGGGCCAGATAAAAGATTTTAAAGAGCAAGCCACCAAAGGCAAAAACTAATATTAAATATCTTTAAACACATCAGAAGCAGGAAATTGTTAGGTTATATAATAAAAGCTTGTTTGCACACCCACAAAGAAGCACAGAGAGATGGGGCAGCAGGGCATGTAACACCATGTCCAGTTCCTCCCAGGCCCTTCACCAGGGTCATTGGCCCATCAAATGCCTGTGTCCACATGCCAGAGGCACAACTGCAGGTGGCAACCCAAATCAAAGATCCCCAAGGAAGGAGGGAACAACTTCTCTAGGCCCCTCCCAAGGCTGTCCCAGGAGAGCCTCAGCCCTTAGTGTCCAGACTTGAAACCCATCACAAGGTGTCATCAGGAGCAGTTCTCAGGATCTCTTGTGAACTGTGGTGGTCACTGCCGGGGGCTGTAGAACACATTATAGGATGCTGGGGAAGACCAGTTTGGAATTGGGACTTATTACAAGATGTTAGGGAAGGAACCAAAGAGATTTGGCAAGGATTTAAGGAACTTGGGCTGCTTTGTGTGTATGTACCTACTGGAAATACATTTTCAGCATTGCTAGTGGTTTGACCTGGGACATAGCGCTGTGGCAGCCTCACCTCTCTTGAGCTGTCAGATCCAACATGATACATTTTCCTCTAACACAAATCAGCCAAAAGTCTGTGGGACTGATATGATATCAAGGAGTGAAAGGAACAACCAAGACAAGTAACAGGCCATGGCAATAAGGTTAGCAGAAAGGCTTTGGTGTCCACTGTGTTGGAATTCAGCTTTTCTTTACGGCAAATAAACTCCCTAAAACTAATGAATAAATGAAACTTCAGAACTGATAATACAAATAAGGGGTGGCTGGCAGGTATTCACAGCAGAGTTCTGAATATAGCTACAACTCAGATATAAAGTCATGAAACTACTAATTGATATATAATGCAGCCAGACATGTTACCTCAGATGTGGTGCCACAGGAATGGAAGATGACAGATATGACACTAATTTTTAATCCAGGAAACAGATCACCAATCCAACTCCCACTCCAGGACATGGCACAGGATAAAACTAGAAGTAGGCACACAGTTACATGTGGTATGTTGAGATAGGTCCCATATCATATAGAAAAAACGTTATGATGTGTGTTAGATTCCTATAAAGCTTTTAAAAAAGAATGGAAATGCCAGAAGGTTAGAAGGAAGATAATTTATGTATTAGTAACTGGATGAATGATAGAAAACAAAAGTTCTCTAAGTGGAGAAGGGATGTCAGTGGAATCCCTCAGGAATTAGTGGTAGGGCCTGTGTTCTTCAGCATATACAGAAACAATCAAAAGTGTATCAACAGTGAGGCAGCAAAGTTTGTTGATTATAAAAGCTATTTAGATGGACTATGCCCGTCTGAGTTCAGTCAAGGTTTTGAAGGCATATAATGATATATAAGCAGATCCTTAACAGTGAAAATGCATAAAGTAATAAAAAGTTCAAGACATAACTGAAATATAGCCCAGGTGCAAAACAAATAGCAGCTGCAATCTGGAATTATAAACACGTCATTTTCAAGTAAAATTATATAAAAACCTGATTGCAGTACTATAAATCAGTATTACAAAGAACTGCTTATTGTAAATGACCCTTTCTCTTTAAACTGGAGATAACTGGCCACATGGGCTGGCTGAAATCCACTATCAGATGTTATCTTAGCTTAAACTGGACAACTTCACCAGCTCCTAGAAATAAAGGCTGTAAAGGGACTTCTGAGACCTGTTGGTCCATTGCCCTAAGGCTGAATCGTGCACCTTTCCTGACAGACTCAAGTTTCAAAGACCTGCACTACTGGGGAACCCACAGGCTCCACTTTGTAAACCTTAATAAGGTAATGCTTTTCTTAATATTTATTTTGAATATCCTTTGCAGTAGCTTATGTGTATTATTTGTCATTGTGAATATAGAAAACAGATTATTCCTTTCCTTTGTACAACACCCTTATATGTCTTTAATGACAAAAAAAGGTTTTCATGACTTCTTCAGTCTTCTTTTCCTGTGGCCTATGAACCCAATTCATTCAATCTTTCTTCTTCAATCGTATTTTCTAGACCACTAGTCATTTGTGCTGGTCTTCTCTACTTTCTCCATCTGCAGGGATATAAGCCAGACCAGTACAGGCAACATTCCAGCTAAGTCATTACCAAGCACTGAATAGAGTAGAATGGTAATTTCTAATGTCTTGCAGTCTATAGCCTTGCTTTTACAAGAACAATATTTGCCTTATTGCCACCAGAATGCCACTGTTGAGATGAGCTCAGCTTTTTCAATTAGCTTATTAAACCTCTCAGATTGTTTTCTGGAGAATGCTTCATAGCATTTCCAGCTATGATTTCTGACTCTAAAGACACATGTACTTTTGGTTCCTTACCTAGTGACAGACCAAACCTAGAAGAGATTCCAAGAAATCACCTCTGTGAATGTTACATTTTAATACAAGACCACCAGGGGCTACTCTGTAGTCACATGTGCAATCGGTTTTGTACTGGCCCTATGGCAGTTTTGTGTCGACCAGTGATTTTGAAATTGCTGGTTTCGGACTTTATATAGGCTATCTTTAAGGTGTTTCTGAAATGTAGCAAAGAGAAATAGGCATATTTTCAATAACTAAAATTTACTATGGAGGACTGTGAGCTTCCTCATGGATCTAGATTAGAAAAGACAAAACCACTCATCTAAACCATACTTCCCTAAATTATAATAGGAATATCAAATAAAACAGTGCTAAAGGAAGACCTATCTAGAATCATGGAATGTGAAAACTCTTGCTTTTGCCTCTTCCAAAAGACCTGCAGAAGGAGAGAAAACTGACAACGTTATTTACACTTGACCAAGCTATCTTAGCCAACACTCATCTTTGTGTTCCAGATATAGTTTGTTCAATTTTTTCCATCAAGATTTTTTTCAGAGAAAATCTCCATCGGTCGGTTGATAATTTCCCATCTCTATTCTATGCTTTTCAAAGTTATCAACTACATTCTTCATTTTCTTATCTTCAGACCACCTCATTTGCCCTCTGAGGGTTTGCAGAGGTTGCATCACTCTGAGTTTACTTCCACCAAGTCTTCAGGATCTCAGGCTAAGGTTTATCAGTCCTAGTATATTTGAAAACTTAGAAATTATCTGTGTAATTTCTAACTCATTCTTTGCCTGTTTTAGAGTGAAAACTTTCTCCTTCGCAGCTGATAGTGATTTCTTCAGATATCCTCTTCAGATACTTTCACTTACTCAGATGCATCCTAAAACAAGCAATATGAAAAGGCCAGAAAGGCAATTTCACACTACTCCTTACCAAGACTCAGTTAAAAACAAACTGTAATAACTCATCAAGAGCCAAGTGCTTTCTCATTTTCTAGGCATTATACAATTACTGAACACAGGAGACAAATACAGCCTTTACTCCAAAAGCACCTGGAATAGAGATCAAGAACCCTCCATCCCCAAAACACACCCCCATCAACAGAAATCAGCCCAATGAAAGAACCACATATGTTTTAGGCAAAAGTTGTGTGCTCCAGAGAGAAAACCCAACTGAGAACAAAGGAAGAATGATGAGGGTCCATAGCCAAACCACACACAGTTTGCAGTCTATTTGCCAAATTCTTCGCCTAAAGATGACAACCAGAGAAGGGACAAAACCCTTCACTGCTTCATCCCCCAGAGGTTCCTTTATCTCTCCTTATGCCTCAGGATAAAGGCCTGGTCATAACTAAGTGGCAAAACTTTTCTCCAAGTCTCTTTCATACGGCCTGAAAAAAAGAGACTAACAGATCTTGTGAAATTCAAGTGGCAAACCACTAGTGCTGGTCGCCGTCCCGGGACCACAGCTGCTTGAGTCAAGGGTCAATGAGGAGAGAATCGACTTCTGTCCAATCCTTACAGGTCCAAAGCTGAGATACTGTGAGGATCTTGATGAGATTTGGAAGTCAGCAGTTAACACACGTTCTGCAATGTGTAGGTCCAAGAAGAGCTGATCTCCCAAGGCCCCTGACACTGCCATTTGCCTTCTGTGTCCCACACTTCAGCCCAGAGCAAGGCAGAAAGGAGCTCATGCAGAAATTTGAGGGGTTCAGGAGCCAAGCCCAGATCACTTACCCAAAACTTTGTCATCCCACATCTCCTGTGAGATTGTTTTTTGCTGTTTTGTACTCTTGGTAGTGCCTAATGTCATATCAAAAGGGTGTTTTGCTAGATTTGTGGATGCCAGATCTTCTCCACAAAGTGACAAAGACCCAGGGCTGTCTGATCCATGTGTTGTTTACAGAAAACTAATATACCCTTTCCTACTTCCCAGCACTGCTTAAGTGGAGGAAAATCCATCCCTCAAAGCATACCTACCTCTTTAGTTCCTACCTCTTTATTCCATCAGTACCATAATTACATGCTTTATATAAGGTGAGCCTTAGAGAGTCAAGGGAGGAAAAGGGTTGAAGGAAAACATGAGTATAAAGTACCAGTTCAACCTCTTATTTACAGCTCTGTTAGAGACAATAAAGATAGAAAATAAATTATCTACTATTGCATTAAAACCTGTCCAATGGGCCACAAAGAGAGTGGCACTAAAACTCTTAAGTTATACTGTCTTTCCTCAGGGTGGAAATGTCACCGAATATCAGCCAAGGCTAAATCACAGATCAGAGAGGATGCAGTTCCAAAATGTTTCCCATGTAATATCTAGTTAAGAGTGTTTCAAATCACTGTCCCAGAATAAAAGGTCAGTCAATAAACAATTTGCCAAAAGAACAAATTATCCCTATGGAAGAAACATAAACATTAATTAAAGAAAAGATTATGTTGATCAAAAGAGGAACTCAAAACACCAATAAACAACCTGGAATAACTTCCTGAACTGAAATCAAATCAAGCCAGAGCTGCAATCTCTATACCACAACTAAGAAAAACTTCCCTTCTCTACTCGGTAAATTGCAATTGTCTTTACTACTCAGTGCAATTGTCTTTACCCAAGCGCACCTCTCGCACAAAATATAAATTTATCATCTCTTGGAACATGCACTATGAAAAGAAGAGTCTCTCTCTAAAAAGACATATTTGCAGAGACCCACACTTTGAATTGTTCACAGGACACTTTTTACAGAGACTAGAAAGAAGCCAACTGTCAAGCCTCAGACAAACTACTGAAACTAGAATGGTTTCTAGTCACTAACCTCCAGCATCATTACTGGCCCAACATGCACAGCAGTTATTCTCTTCAGCCTGTATAATTTTGAGTAGTCAGGCTTGAAGTATAGAGACAAGTCCCATAATACATTGAGCAGACAAGTAAAATTAGGTAAAATCAGAAAAAAAATATCACCCTGATCCCATTTTCAGATCCATCAAAAAACCCCATCTGAGCACATCCTTGTCAAGGCACGGTGAAACCAAACACATCCCTGATTCCCTGCTCCTAAGCTGAGAGTCATAACCCTCTGCCAAGACAGTTGTTACTCAGACCAACAACTCATACAAAAAATTAGATACTGAGTGGACACATGTGGAGAAAACTTTCATTAACATTAATCATAAGAGATGTTTCTGAAGCAGCATGCTTGGGCCTTCACATCAAAAACAGACCTCTCACATCTCGTTTGTCAAAAGAAGCACTGGGTGGGTGTGAGGAGTACAATTTACAGGGTTTCTCTTATGCACTCAATATCAGCTGCTATTGCAGGCCAAAGGACTCTGGACCTTCTTCCATAGCAATTCCTTCACTCCTAAATAACATGCTGGAAAATTTGCCTTGGAGATCAAGATAAGACATGGCACCAGTTGTTGGCTAAAACATGATGCTGACATGTTGGTACAAGGATTTGCTCGAGTAAATTAATTTTAAACCTTATCATTGCAGCAATAGGTAAATTAATAGCTCCTAAATCCTTGCTTAGTGTAACTGTTGTTTTTTATAAAATAGGTTTGAGAATAACTACATGCTTCAACTCAGAAACACTGAGGTGGATTGGAAAGACAGAAATGCAAGTGGTGTCACCAAATACCATTCCTTGTGGCCAGCCCTGACCTGTTTGTTGTTTGGATGATGATTCTTGGCAGACAAACCATGATGTGGAAAGGTCTGATCCTGTAGAGGCAGGAAGACTTTTGATAAGCACCTGATCTGGCACCAAGAGGCCATTGTCACTGGTGGAAGACTCATGCATGAGGGATGGTACATGGCTAGAGTTGGGTGCAGATGGATTAAAGCCAAATGGGACTGACAGATGCACTAGAATGGGAGAGAAACATATAAAACCCTCTGTCTCTGCCCTGCACAAGCTCACGTTGGTCCTATGTGTAAACTGGCAGTATACACCTATGGTTAGGGACCTGCATTCCAACCTTCCCATACTTCCTGGTTTCCTCCAACCTCAAACGATATCCTGACTTGAAGAGGGCAAAGAGCAAGAAATGTCAATGCTCATATTACTGCATCTCTGGGCATGGGTGGCCTCCCAGCATGCCTGTCTCACTGTGGCTGCACACTGTGATAGCCCCTTTTCTAATGTACTAGTATGTTAGCATTTATGGCAGCTGGATCAAGTCTACTCCTAAGGCTACAGCTGTCAGGGCAGCTAATGAAGTGCATCTGACAGTGTTGCTTTCACAAGACTTTACAAGGTGTTGTTAAAGAGTTGTTTGCTGCCACAAAGCACAGCGTTTGAGCAAGACGTGAACTGTTGTGTGGAAACCCAGAACAAAATATCAAGACACTGAGATGTTAATAAAACAACAGATGTAGGACAACACAGTCAAACCCTGAGTCTGAACAGTCTGAACAGTCATTGCAGAACTGTGTTTACTTTGCAGTGAGCTTGTGTGTATTCACAGGATATGTAAGTGGGGCTTTACAGTACAGCAAGGTCTCTATCACAGCTCTTATATGTTTGCTGCCTCTGACATACAAACAGGGATCACAGAATCACAGAACTGTCATGGTTAGAAAGGACCTCTGAGATCACCGAGTCCAACCATACACAAAAACACAATGGACATCACAGCTCAGGATACTTTTGTATGTAATTTCTTAGAATATTGAAGTGTTTAAGGCATCCTTTGTGGCACCTGCCTTGTATCTTTTTTTACTCTGTTATCCTCATGGAAATAAGTGACAGGATATGAGTTCCCGTGTATAGGTGGATCTCTTAGGAATGAGACTAGGCAAGAAGGGGACTGAGTGACCTGTGCCAGTAGTTTTAGTTCCTGGGAGAGCTGGAATATGGGGTTTCTGAGGAAAAGATTAATTTCTAGAGCTGAAATCAGTGGTGAGTTATGACTGCACTCCATCTGCCTAGAGGCACATGGGGTCTCTCCAGAAGTTTCTCAGTATGGCAGATGGGTACTAACCCAGCCTCAGACAGCCTGCAATGAAGATAGTACATGTGTCTGGAGATGAAGATGAACTGCAGTCTGTTCTTTGGAATCTTATGCGACAATTCAGCTGTGGCCAAACTGGTGAAAGTAAGTACTTCAAGACAAATTTTTGCATTTTGAATCTTGTTTTCATTCTAATTCAGGATGAAAAGTCAAAATTTAAACTTCCTTATAACAGCACTTCTGACAAAAAAATTTGCAATGTAACAATGAAAGGGAAATGAGAGATCTGAAAACAAATTGAGAGATATGGGCTGCAGTCTCCCATTTTCATTTTAAGTCATTCCAATATTATTCTTTTGAAATTGATACATTCCCATTAAAAAATGAAATTTCAGGGAAACTAATTTTCCATCTGTTTTGAAAATAGTGGAGGAAATCAGAGTCTTTAGTTGGTAATAAATGATAACAAACAGTTCTTAACAATCTGGTCTTCAAACTTGCATTTAAGAATATTGCATGGATGACGAAGTCTTTGGAAGCAATTGATTTCAATTGAGCAAATTCCTGTTCTGGCCAGCTGAAGCCATAATTTGGGTCAGATGTTTCAGCAATTCACAGTTACGAATAGTTGAAGAATTGTTGAGATTTGCTTTGAAACACATGATGGGGTGAATTTCAATTGTCAAAATTCTTGTAAAGTTGAAGCAGGGTAGGTTCCTGCTGACTAGATATTCATGAAAAATAGTTAGCAGCAGAAGAATGGAAAAAATGAGTGGCAAATACAAACCAGGGAATATAGCAAAAGCTTGAACAGGAAGCCCAGTTCTTGAGAAACATTTTGACACCCAGAGTATGAACCTATCTTCAACAGGATCTGTTGTCCCCACATTTCAGGCCACAGGCGCATTCAGAACAGCAAGGGTTTTACTTTGTAATGCACCAGGAACGTGTCGTTGTTCCTTGAAGCAGCACTGTTCCCATGCTAAAAAGAGAGACACAAATTTTTACAGACAGTCTGGAGCCTGCAAATGAGAGACACACAGCCTTTGCTGGAATGCATGATGACAGCTGAGTATTATTTGATTTTGGAATTGTCTGGGATTTTCCAAGGCACCTCAAGTGGTTAGGTACCTGTTTCTCACTGGTATCCACTGGGATTACACTGTGTTGCTGTCCTACACTCCTTTCAATGTCTTTAATAGGGATAACCACAAAGAGGCAAATTTTTTTGAGGGGAGCCTGTTTCCTTCTGACATAGGAAGGAATATCAACTGTAAAATACTCTCATCAGAGGGGGTTTAAAGCCATGTGGGTCTGGATCCAGGAGTCCCCAGTGTTCATTGGCCAGCACAAAGGTCACTGCATTATTGCATGTCTGTCCCTGCACGTCAGGCCTGGGCCACCCTGGGACCCACAGTCCCCTGGAAATGGCACCCACTGAGAGAGTCACAGGGAAGGAGTCAGCAGGTTTTCCAGAAGAGCCAGCATGTTGTAGGTACATACATTTCATGAATCACTGCTCCAGGCAACAGGAATACAAAGTGTAAGTAGGCTGACACCTCTTCCTACTCAGGTATCCTTGCTGGACTCAGGTCAGCCTTTCTCAGAGTTTTCTAAGAATCCAAAAGAAAACACTTTTAAAAGCACTGTAATTTCCCAAACAAAAGATGTAACGTCTTCCTGTATTTAGCATCCACTAGAGCTAGGAATTATTAACCTTACTTCAACATCTGACCGTACACATCACAGAAATTACTGTAATTAGAAAAATTATACTTTTATGTGGAAGAGGAGTTTATTTAACTTTTGAATTGTGACAGTGACCCTTCCATGCCAGTATTTTAAAAAATGGCAATTTTCTTGATGCTTTTCAAATGAGCAAAGAACATGGAAAAGTACAAAACCAAACCCTTTTCAGTCCATACTGACGGTGCAATAGTAAGGAAAAAAAGTCTTCATGAGCACAAAATAAACACAAGTTTATTTTTTCTAAAGTAAAACTCACTATTACTAGCCACTGACACATAAAGCAACTAAATTCTGCCCTGAAATTGAAATTAAATTTAAAACTTATTTGAAAATTAAATTTAAAAATATTTTTTTTTGGTAGCACAATGAAAGTCCTGGTTTTCATCCACCTCTTATTATAAAGTGAAACTCTCTGCTGCTATATTCCTTTATTCCCAAATCTCCTTTTCTTTTTTCCATAAAGAAAAATGCAAGAATGTGGTGATGTTTCAATTGATTGTACTACTGACAGAAATGGGATTTCAGTGACACCATGGCTGAATGTATGTATAACTTGGAGGCGTTCAAGGCCAGGCTGGATGGGGCTTTGAGCTACCTGGTCTAGGGGGAGGTGTCCCTGCCCATGGCAGGGGTATTGGAACTCGATGAAGGTCCCTTCCAACCTGAACCATTCTATGATTTTATGGTTGTATATAAAATATCTTCTTATGATCTTTCACTGCTAGTTCAAAGTAAGTAAGATAAAAACATTTTTTTAATCTCAAGGGAATATGAGGAATGAAATGGAGATAATAATATGAAGTGTATGAAAGTACAAAAAAGGTTTAGAACAGAAACATAGAGAACAGGAAATGTCTTACAACAGCCAGCCTCAGATAGAGCTGTACAAATAATAGACTAGCAGCTTTTCTTTTTCAACAAAACAAAATCCAGGGAAAATAGGATTATTTTTTTTGGTAAAATTTGAACACTATGTTAAATTATACTTTGTAGATTTATGCAGCTTTATAATTAAAACTTTGGGGTTTTTTTAGATTTTAAATGAAAACATAGTTTTAAAATGCATAATTGACTTACATTGATCAATTTATTCTCTTCATTTGCTTCTCTTTTGTTGAAATGTTGAACTGAACCTGCAAACATGTTTCCATATATCTCTCCCTGAACTGCTTTAAGCTACATGGTCTAAAAAGTACTGGAAAGTCTCTGATGCCAAGGTGTTTCAAAACTCATTTGGTTGCATAAATATTGCATCCCCCCATTTTCCACAATCCCACGTTGCAGACATTAAATGGTATGTTAATAGCACTGTTATTTTGAGAACTCTGATTTTATCTGCTCTCAGGGTGATAGGTTTTTCAGTAAGTGGAAATCTGAGAAAAATAACTTCTGAGCTACAATACCAATGGCTGGCATATAACCATGAATTCTGGCAGAGGGATAGAAAAGTGGAGACAAGTCAGGGCATGGCTTGAAGCATTTGAGAAATTTCTGCCTTGTGTTACCAATGCATATTGTGCTTTAGAATTTTCTAAAGGCAAATGCCTACTCAGTGGGTGGCAGAATAGCAGAAAGCTCTTCCTAGCACAGTACAGAGGGAGAGGAGAGGTGGTTGCTCACTGCCTCCGTTAGCTGGGCAAGTGTGTGGAGACTTTTATCTTCAAAAGCAGGGTGCAAGGACATTTAATGTGACCCAGTACCTCTTCATGCATTGATTCACAAAAACACTCCAACCCTTTTAATGAACGTTAATAGTGGCACATTATCAATTTTTAAGCTGCTGTACATGTGTTGTTAATATGCTATGGTATTTGTAATTGAATATGACCTCCTGTGACATTAAAAATTTGACTGTCCGTCCCAAAAGACATCCACATGTTTTATGAAGGATGAGTGCGCTTCAATAAACCTTTTAACCAAGAACATATGCTCAATAAACAAAAAGCTTTTATTGATTTCATAAATAGCAAGACAATGTCAACCCTGAGCCAAGCAAACTATTGCACAGCTTACAAAAGTGCTATGGTACGTGTGTCATGGAGAATGGTAGTTATATGCCGGGAGGACCAGTACCGGTCTCCTTGTCTTGTGGCTGGGACCAGTGAGACAGCTGGCTCCCCTCAGCTCTGCATGGGATTGCAAAGGATTCCCTGCACAGGAACAGCAACTATGGAGGAACAGGAGCAAAAGGCTGCTGTGATCATGTTCTGCATCTTTCCTCCACAGTCATGGCAAAGATATTCTCTTTTCAATCATCCTTCAGCTCTTTTAGTTCTCATCCTTTAGCCTGTGTGTGTTGTCTTCCAGTCTTCTAGTCATGTTTGCCATCTCCTGGGAATGACTCATGAGATCAACACACATTTCTATACAGGCCATGCCCAGGCAGGGGTTACCAGAACAGAGAAACCACATAGTTACATGGCACAACAATGTTAGCCAACTGCCAGCATAGATAAAATGTTATTTTCCCTTAATTTTTTTCAGTTTGGGAATTTAATTTCTTTTTGCTCTTGCCATTGTGGGGAGTGCCTGAAAATGGAAAAGCATTTTTCCAGTTAAATCTCCTGGCAAACTTTTTGTACCATTGTTATGTGCCCTAATTTAACACTCCTTTGTCAGATGACTTCTCCTTGAGATGTTCGGATGATGACGATTATATGACATTATCCTTATTTTTTTGTACAAACTTAATGCAGTTCACTGGTTTTGTCACAACACCTATTGCATTTCAGGAGTTAGGGTTTTCCCCACAGATTGTTTACCAATCTTGATATATTTTACCATTCTGTGATTGCTGGGAAGAAGTCAATGGGGAGGCACGTCTGCACAGAAAGACCCCTCAACAAGTTGTGTCAGAGTCTGATCCTCTGTAAGTTCCTCCATGAGCTCTTTGGCATATACCAGTAACGTTCAGAGAAACCTGGGACATTCAGCCCAGGCTGTGCCAGGACAATATGATTAGGCAGGTCAAGCCTACTATAGGCTAAGGCCTTGTGGGATGGCAGAGACAGGAATAATTGCAGCAGCGGTTGCTCAAGCTTGGATATACATCAGCATGACATTTTTACATATTTTGCTTTCAACTCCTAACAAAATGGCAAAGTTCTTTCCAAACATATTGAGAAAAAATATGAGTCAAATGGGAAAAAAAAAAGGGACAGTATCAGTAGAAGTCTTTTTTTTTTT
>VZRU01014873.1:58101-70788 GCA_013398155.1 Pedionomus torquatus
TTTTTTTTCTACAGGAAAAAAACAATCCACAGTTACTACTGTGTTCCTTTCTAGTTGCCTATAATTTTTCAGCAGTGTCTCTTCTCCATTCAAATGTTCATGTTATAGATGAAGAAAGCTAATCTGCCTAAGCAAAATAAAATTAGCATATTGGAACAGGGGATAAATAGACCCAGCTTGTTCCCACTATTCCAGAAGCCATTATAAGAAGTGCCTCTGCTTAATGTTGCTGACACTTCCCTGTTCTCTTCCTTCCTATATTTTTCCTGCTTGCTAGCTGCCTAAGACTGATTGAAAGAATAGATGAAATGTTCAGCACTTTTGGGGACATCACTCATAGGAAAAACAATATGTTTCCCTCCAGCTTTAGGAAAACCAAAATATTTTAGTTAAAATGTAGTAATGTAAAATAAAATAATTCAGAAATTCATTCTGAGAAAAACACCAGACTTTCTGAGGATGAGGTGAAGGGAAAATGAATGTCTCTTCCCTCACAGAAAATTCTTAAAACTAGCTTGTTAAATAGAGAAAGAACCTTCATGTTTTAGAGCTGGCAGTTTTCACTTGGCAATGTTTTGTCCTAGTGCCAATCTCCACTGAAATATAGTAAAATGTGTTCCAATTTCACACTTTAGATGACTTTTACGCTCTTTAGAAATTTTTTAAAATTTGCTGGCCTATTTTCCAAACACCAAGTCCTTCCCAGCAGGCTGAATACTGAATATACGTGATCTCCTCCAAATGGCTGAACAGTCTCCATCCCATGCCTGGAAATGAAGTAGGAACTTTCTCAGCCTTCTCACGGAGTTTCCCAAACATCTATGATGCGTGACAGCAGTGTGGGCCCTTCTATCCCTTCTCAGCACACAGCAGGTCAACACCAAAAGCAACCTGCTACTTGTAACACTAGTTCCACCAACAAGGTACTTTGTTCTCAAGCAACAAAGGCACGTTCAGTTACTGTGGCTTTGTAGATCCTAACTGTGCTGATAGCCTTTGTGGCAGTTCAGTTACTGTGGCTGTGTAGACCCTAATTGTGCTGTTTGCCTTTGTGGCAGCTCAGTTCCAGGTGAAAATTTTGTATTTTTCAGTGTTCAAGTAACAATGTGATGTTTAAATCAGATCTTTTTCACAAAAGCTTGCAATCATAGTCTTTTAATACTAGAGTAATGAACTGTTTCCAGTTCATATTCTATTCTGTGTGCATATCAGTTCTCATTTAGTTGTTAATGCAACCAGAAGCTACCTATTAGCTATGTGCATTAAGTAAACTGCAGTTGACATGTAGTCAGACAGCTGGCTGGTGACTGAACAGCTATTCTGTGCCTGTCAATAGGTGTTTCTGTATCCAATTCAGTCTTATAGCAAGGAAAAGGCATGGTTTCACACTGAGTCAATACAGCAAGACCAGAGGTCAGTCTGTGACTCACTTGATAACAGCAATCCATTAGATTAATTCAATGGGACTGATGGGATTTATATTAAAAGCATCATGTAGAAATACAATTTCATACAGGTTGAATTCCCTGCGTATTTTTAAAAACACATGCTACTTTGACATATAATGTAGAAATTCAGCATGTTTTCCACAGAGAAACTAAATTTCTCCTGGGTAGGCACCAGTTTAAGTGCTCATTCTAGTTTTAGAAATTTAATTTTAGTCCATTTGAATGTATCTTCCACTTCTTATTACAAGCAGACATTTTTTGAGTTTCTATAAAGCCATAAGCAGACATTTGCTAAGTTTTAAACGTGTATGAGTTCTGTATGCTTGCCAATATGTAGAACTTCTAAGTTACAGGACTTGGCATATGGCTTAAAGCAGGCAAGGTTGAGTCTCTCCTGCGACTGACACCAACTGAAAATGTTCTCAGCTTGTTCTTTTTCCTTATGTAGGTCTGCACTTTAGCTACAGTTGTCTTCTAATTCTGACAGAATCATGTTGATTTTATTCTAATTCTTTTAATAAAAGCCTTACATTTTGATTTTAGCTCTAGTTAATGATAACAATCTTCTAACTTCAACAAATGTACATTTTTATTTTAGCTCAAGTTAATGATAACAATCTTCTAACTTCAACAAATGTATGTGAATCCTCAAGAGAATGGCAAACACCACATTTCTGAAACACAGCCTAGATTGAAGCAGTCCCAAGAAGCAAGTCTCTGTCTCCAACCACAGAGGAGGTACAATTTAAAGATAATGTTGGTATAAGACCCCAAAGAGAGGTCATGTCCTCTTCTCTTCCCCAAGCCCATGTCAAGTCTCAGTGTGCTGTTGAGCTGTGTTGGTTTTGGACCAGGCTTGTAAGCTCACTGTGAGGGACAGCACAGCTGAGATGATGGAGGAGATGATGGAGGAAAGCCACAGATCCTGCCACTGTGACCCAAGGGGAGGCTTGGCAGGAAGGGCCTCCCTGCTCCACTCAGGGGTTCAAGCTAAGCCAAATCTCTGGGGATGGCTGTTGGCAAGCCCGTTTCACAGGGGAGGAAATCTGCTTACAGGGGACAATGTGATTTTAAAGCTACTACTCCAGAGATGGAATTTATGTTTCCTCCTTCTGTCCCTTCCTTTGCTACAAGTCCTTGTGGGTTTGTGAAAGGAATCGGGCAGTGAACCTTACCTAGGGCCCTGCAGCATGGTTGCAGGCAACACGGGATGTCAGTGTTGGTTAGAAAGGCCTCCACAAGAGTTGGGGCAGTTTGTTTGTGGTTCCCAAATCCTTTAGGTAGGCATGCTCAGCAGACCCAGAAAGGAAGCAACCAGAAAGCAACCAAATGCTTAAAGTACTGAACACAGAGATTTTTACTTCCTGAACAACAGTCAGAGCAGCTTGCCAAAACAGAGTTAAGCAGTACTATAGCCCCTCCATTACCACTACTTGTATACCAGGCTTACAAGCACACATCAGGGAAATGCTGAAATAGAAGAACAACCAAAGATGCTTATAACATAAATAAGAAAAATGACAAACTATTCCAAAAAGAATACTGCCAGGGGTAAGGGAAAAGAATTGCATTTCAATAGCACAGTCATAAAATCAGCGTGGCCCATGCTGTTTAAGGTAAAGCCAGGAATATGTCAGCCCCACAGATTATGAAGTCAGAAATGCTTCATCACTGGTACAGCTTGCTTTGTGCACGAAAGCACATGTACGGGCTGTGTCATGAAACACTGCTGCTAATGCAGGTCTTGCAGGGCTGGTGATGTATACTTCCTTCATTTTAGTTCCTTGTGGTCTATTTTAAGCAAGTAGCTCACAGTACTGTAGTGTTCAAGAAATTCATAGTCCTGAACATACTAGCCTTCTTACAAACCAGGGATATGTGACCTAATAGAGTACTATAATTACCATTTCACAAAGCAGGGACTAAGGCAGAAAGTGACTAAATAACTTGCTCACAACTACCTGGGGAGTTTCTGGCAGATCTGAGAAGTGAATGTAGGTCTCCCAAGTGCTGGGTAAAATATTGAACCATTCTTTCTCTTGCTAAACTTCTATTGTCTGCTCAAGCATACACTTAGAACAACAGCAATGTCTGAAGAAACAATATGAAAAAATACATGTCCTCAGGGTCTCCTCTCAAATGGTACTGATTAAATCTAACACAAAATGGTAGCCAAGGACTAGTATAATATTCCCTTGAAATCTAAGAAAAGGCCATATCCAACCTTTCTGAAGTCGAGGAGTCTTTCAAGTAAACCCAATGAATTTATGATGCATTTATGGGAGTGGGGAGAAGGCACATAGCAAACAAAGATTAAGCACATGTTAAACAGATGCTATGGTGATTAAAATATGAAAACCATAGACATACACTTAAAAGTCATAGTGTTCAGTGTTAGCTTACAGTCCAGAAAACAGTCCTTTCAGCAACATCACGTCACCTGGTAACCCTGTACTAAGCATTTCATACCAGGTACTTCAAGAGTTCTGTTTGAATCCACAAACATATCTAATCATATGTTCAGTACACATATGCTCTGCCCCACGTCACACACCTTTCCTTCCTCATATTTAGCCCTTGCATATCTAGCAGCCACTGCTCTCTGCTCAGTCTATGACCAACTCTCCTTGTGTCTCCCCTCCAGTTCCTGCTGGTACCTCAGATGCTGGACTGTAGATATTCAGCTCTAATAACAGAAACCTAATTGCATTTTTCAGATTTTCATATAGAGGTAACACAGGGGTCTAGGTGCCTTTTTGTTGCCCAGATGGCACATTACTCAGATTCTTACTGTAACTGCCAGACACAACTGATTCTCATTGTGCATGACACTTTCCTAAGGGTCTATCTACTGCTTATTATATTGGCAGAAGTGAAAGTTAGTAGAAATTGGCAAATAGCGATTATCCAGCCAGGTTTTCAGAAGGCACAACACAGCAATATGTGGTGTTCTGTTACTAGATCAGTACCAAATAGCAAATGAGCCAAAATTAAAACAAACTGTGAGGATAACAAAATACACCAAGAAAGGATTTGTGGTATAATCAAGGATATCAGCTTCTAACAGACCATGTCAAACAAGCCTGTTTTTCTAGCTTCTACATCGCAAAATCTTTACTGCCATCACGGCTCTATTTAAACTAAACAAATTAAATTATTTACAAGTAAGCATATAACCATAGACATGCAGCAATTCACCTGATGAACTGATCACAATAAACTTCCTTAAGTAATCTAACATCGTATTATCTTTACTGTTGCTGCAAAACTAATTGAACCATTCAATTCAATATGTGAAAAGCTGAACTCTAAAGACTGGGCTGATAAGTGTATGTTTGTGGTTAATGGCTTTGTGCCTCTGTTTACTTCCTCTGGTTTTAGCTGGCAAAACTCATACATGCCCCATATACCAGGTGGAGGGAGGAGGGTGGGTATTGTTAGCATGACACACTGTTCTGGAGAGCACTTTATTTCTAGGGTGTATTCTGACTTTTTGAATGACCAAAGAAGACACAATGTTTTTGGTATGAGCAGTATAGCTTCTTAAGCTCATGCTTATAACTAGAACAGTAATGGTTTCTTCTTGCTTCTCGTAGATCCATTTCAAGCCCAGAAAGAATCTAAAACATCTTATCTTATTCTCAGCTGCTTCATTCATGTTTTTTTTTCAGTCCTGATTTAGATGAGGCTTATGCACTTGCCCAAACTAAACATATATATACAGCACTAGCATCTTAATTTTATTGCAACTCTTATTTTAATTGAGGTTTGTCATAATGTTCTAAATATTAGGATCAAGACATTACATGAAGACTTCAGCTTTATTCAAGTCTTGTAATTCTGGCAGAGTAAACAATTGGAAATTAAAAACATAATATCATGACAGATCATCAATCTTTGTTTTAATGGGATTATAGATACTGTGATTATAATAATAAAATCTGTGGCAAAATGAAAAGGCACTGAAAGCAGAAACAAATCCATCCAGTTACAGAAAAAAGCGTGTTGGCAACACGCAAATAGTAAATAGTTCACTTGGTAACTTCAACGTAAAAGAAATTGCCACAGAATTTCATAGAATCACAGAACAACTGAGGTTGGAAGGGACTTCTGGAGTCATCTGGTCCAACTCCCGTTCTCAAGCACAGTCACCTACAGTAGGCTGCCCAATATCACATCCAGACAGCTTTTGAATATCTGTCTACAAGGATGGAGACTCCACAACCTCTCTGGGAAATCTGTGCCAGTGCTTGGTCACCCTGACAGTGACAAAGTGTTTCCTGATGTTCAGACAGAACCTGCTGTGTTTCAGCTTGTGCCCATTGCCTCTGGTCCTCTCACTGAGCACCACTGGAAAGCACTTGGCTCCATCGTCTTTACAATCTCCCTTCAGGTATTGATGAGAATCCTCTCTGAGACCATCTACTCTCCAGGCTGAACACTTCCAGTTCTTTCAGCCTTTCTTCCTAGGAGAGATGTTCCAGTTCCCTCTAATTGTGGGGAACCTACACAATGCGAGTTTGAAAGTGTTACAGGATTTGAATAACAAGTGGCAAAAGAAGCAGAACAAGATAAGGAAAAGAGAAACAAGCTTGGGAAACTAACTTTTTAGATGCAAACAAGTAGCTTTTTAGATGCAAACAAGAAGCTAGTGGACAATCTGGTGGACCAGGCAAGCAACCAATCATATAAGAAGAAAAAGTGCATGAACACTGCAAGCTAGCCAATAAAGTTTTATTGATCACTACATGCATTCTTAGAGACTACATAAATGAGCTGTTGTTGCAATAAAGAGATTTCAATTTGCCCTTGATCGGAGTCTGTGCCTTAATCCGCAGCATCTAATAATCTCTGTGGCCCTTCGCTGGACTCTCTCCATCCAGTATGTCCATGTCTCTTTTACACTGTCTTCAGGGATGACATCACTAGTGTGGAGTAGAGGGGAAAGATCACCTCTCTCCACCTGCTGACAACCCTCCTCACACAGCCCAGGATACTGTCAACTGCCTTTGTCGCAAGGGGCCAATTTAATGTTGACTTGCTACAAAGTACTGACAGATGAAACACTAATACTGCTATGCTATCACAGTTCTGAGAGTTCAAGATACTAGACAATAAAACCAGATGATCACATAGATAGATTCATGACAATGGTCTCATGCATCATACTGAACTACCCCAAGCAGCCTACTCTGTCCTGTGAATAAGGGCTTGGTTTGTCAGAGGCTACCTACAGTTTTCTAGCCTCTGAGGATTGCTGCAGTTCAGACTCCAACTGTAGAGTGTTCTTAGATATGGAGAACCTTCAGGAGGTAATTTGGATACTGAGAGAAGCTCAGAGAACCCAACGTGGGACTGCTCCCTCAGTGCAGAGCAAACAGGCAAAATGAACCAGCACAGCCAGCTGGGAAGGTGCATACTTGGTGACGAAAGAAAACTTTCCATGCTTCCCAGTTACACAAAACAATTGCTAGATGTTTAGTAAGCCACAAACTTAAAGTACTCGTCAAATTTCCTGGTTCAGAACTTGGTAACCATCATAAGAGCTCTCTGATTTACGTGGTTGGAAACAGATCCTACAAAGGCATCTCAGGCATAAATGTTTATCTGCAGGACCATAAGTACTCAGAGTTTACCACCCAGCCAACTCTGTACCAGGACACCAGCCCTATTTTGTCCAGGTCCTGTGTCCTTTCTGGCCTCTCCATTTCCGTGGAGGAGATCCAGTTGCATCAGCTGGAAGCTGTGGCACGCTCCAGGCAGGTCCTTGATTTTAATAGGAAGAGGCCAAGGACTTCCAGGGAAGACATCTGACCAGCACAGCCTGAGTTTCCACAAGGTGCAAGCACTGCTGGCTTGGACCACCCACACCATTGAATCATAGGCTGAGCAGGCAACAACAGTGGTACAGCGGCAACCCCTGCTGCTGGGATTCAGTCAGGAAAATGCAGCAGCGTAGGGGCTGCTCTGTCTCACTTATTGCTCCCATATATAGCAGGCAGGGGGAAAAACTACCAAAATTTGTTAATGATTGTTAGGCCACATCTTAGGTTGTTTATAACTTTGCCAGCTCTAACCATACAGTCTGCAGTTGTCCAACTTTGGTGTCTGCTCAAAGCTTTTGGAAAAGGTCAGCCAACAATTCAACTGTTTCTGAAAAGAAAATAACTAACCATGTTAAAAAAAAAAAAAAAGCGACATTTTCTTTGAGCTGCTCTAGCACCCCCAAGCTTTGGAGCATTCACATGAAATGTGCCAGGAGGTGGTCTTCCCGTCTGGGACACGCCAAGCAAGAAGTCTTTAAAAATATGTGGTTTACAATGATCAGGAGAAATATGTTAGAGTTTATAGCTAATTTCCCAGGATAAACCATTTGCAACGACAATGTCTCAGCTTCTGGTGAGCATAGAAACTGCAGTTCTGTGCTGTGTGGACTCAGTGCTTTACACCAAGCACCAGATGAAGAAGATTCTCTTGTGCTCCTCAAGCTCCCCCTGCTTTTCATTCTGTGATTCTCTGGCTCAGCTTCAGTAAGGCAGTTAACTTGAGCGTGCTTCCTCACCTTCTTGTAACATTCAGTGGCTAGGATATTTATTGCTAACAAACTGGAATAGGTGGGGCAGTGTGGGTGTAAAGGTATCTTCTTTATCTGCTCAAAGAATTGTGTTCTCAGGGATCAGGATATGAAAACCAGACAACACATAAAGAATGTCACTAGGTAAAATAAGATTAATTAAGGGAGAGAACCGGGCATCAGTTTCCAGTCTTGTGGCTGATATATATAGATGCTGATCAAGAAAATCTGAAGTAAAAGGAAAGCCAGCCTTAAAATGTTAATTCTCTCCCTATTGTTTGTCATAGTTTTATATTCATCCCAGTAACGATGTGGACACACTATTAAAAATAACTTGCTGCAAAACTCTGTGTGCACTGGATTAAAATTAATTCTGCGAGAGATTTGTTCCTCCTTCTTCACACATGCTGGAGTAATCTGCCTATCCTCTCACTTCTGTCAGTGTTAGGAGTAAACAAAACCAGCAGCTTATTTATTTCATTTCACAAGCCAAATTAGTGCACACTTCTGCAGTTCTAATTGCTTTTCTACAGCTCTTTGCACAAGTCACAGAACAGGCCTTTAAAAATCTAGTTTTACTAATCATATGTCGTTTGGTTCCTATTCCTTCTATCATCATCAACTAAAGGAAAATGAAAAGAATTTTCTCTTTTAAAAAATGGTTTAAATTTCACCTGCTGGATCTAACTTATGAAAGTGATAGTCATGCAGCTTCTTATGTCTGTAGATGAAAATTCCTGTTAAGCAGTAAAAGGCTACTTGTGACTGAGAGGGAAATGTCTATATTGGATTACTAACTCCGTGCTCTTGCGGCATTAAATATTACATGAGGATAGAACAAAAGGAAATGAACCATAGGGAAACGAACAGCTTCTTATTCAGTGCAGGGTACATAGGACGTAAAACATAGTGTCAATAGCAGCTGATGGCTCCCAATGTTTCTTAACTTCAGCGTAGCTTCACTCATGTCAGCACTGGAAAGAGATTTGCTCAAAATTGCACCAGTGCACATAAACTTCTGGGAGATCTAAGGAACTACCTTACGCAACTATTTATCTTTCTGAGTGTTCTCATTCAGGACTTAATCCTGCAGCCAATCCTAAGGATTATGTGCAACTGAAAAGACTGCACACCAAATAGTACTTTCTACACCCAAGCTCCAGGTCCTTTTGGTAAAAGTGACAGATCACTTTTTACTTCCACTCTGCTCTGATTCTGGTTTATAGGAGTGCTCTCAGGTAAGAAGTTTCTCTGTGCTGCAGAAAGGCAATCAAACAGAACCATTCTGTTACCACCCAAAACTACCAAGGCAGGGACACGCACTGTGGGATCACAGGAGGCACAGGCATGTCCAAAGAAGGCAGGCTGTGCTTTGGGAACGCTACACTCCAGCCATCCAGAGATTCTGCACTTGGCCATACTGATTCTTGCCTACCTCCTGAACTCAGGGAAGAGATCCGCAGTAGTACAAAACCACTTTGATTTCCATCTATAATTTTCTTCTGAACAGCCTCTTAAATCCACAGACCTCTAGATTTATGTGACCCACAGTTTTTATCCAGGTGCTTCCTATTGATAAATGTATTCCTCTGACATACCTCATTTTGTATCTCATGAACATTTCATAGAATTCAATTGTTCAGAAGACTTGGATTTTTCTATTCAAAGATAAAATAAGCCAAGAGTTCTGAAGTTTTATCAGATATGCAAACAGGGCTTAGGCTGTATGTTTTTCCCCTCTCCCTTCAAATTGAACAGGCCTGTGAACACTTTACTGTTGATTTTTCCCCCCAACAAATACTCCCACTGAATTATTTACTGTTGACACATAAAAAAAAGCATTCAGAATATCTGTAATTTACTAGAGGAGAAAAAGTCTGAATTAAACGGTCTGTGTTTTGTAGCTTGATATAATTCCAGGGCAAGATTCATTACTGCCCAGTGCTCCTTTGAGTTAATGAAACAAACATCGACAATGCAAAACTAAAGTTTGGTTTAAAATAAAGTTTTGGTGATTCTATACAAACCACTCTTTCAGTACTGAACCTAGCCACTCTCTCAAAACCTGCTGATGTATACAAAGAATGCTTCTGCAGCACTGCTTTCACCTTTCTCATTGCTATTCCTGATGTGGTACTTAGGCAAGAAGGAATTCTGAGGGGAAGATTGTGCAGAGGTTGAATGTGATGAATAATCATGCGGTGTTTGTTTCCAACAGTGAACAGAAACACTGTGGTACTTAATTTAGAGGAGTGTCTGTTCACAGGTATTACTTAAGAGCTCTAACTTATATAGTAAGAGTGGGATTCAGTTCTCCTGTCACATTTGCCTAGACATCTTTTAAAGCCAATGGAGAGGAACAGGCTTTTCTACATTATGATTCATTTATTTTATTACCTCTTTGGATGAGATGAATCTCACCTTAAAAGTGCTTCTTTCTCTCCATGGACTAGAAATGGTTTCTGTGACACTGTTTAAACATTAAAAGAATTCCTATCCCATTCATATTCCTCTGTAAATGAGTAGAACTGAGCCCCTCCAGCCTGAATCCAACCAAGAGAATGATTAACAGGGGACTACCTGAAACCACCAGTGCTGTGTTCAAGACTACAGCCCCAGTATAGTCTGAATCCAAAGTGTACTTTTGAAGTGATTCCCACAAACATCCCCAACTAACTACTGAGCTTTGGTTTCCCTCATGAAACAGTCCTAGTCCATCACTGGTTCTCCTTCAGATGAAACTAAGCCAGAAGACACACTACAATAATGCCTTGTGCTTCTAAGATCTATACTATATATAGCTATATATTGTGCTTCTATAGCTAACGTGTTCAATTCATGGGATCAGGCTAGAGGTAGTTTGAAGTAATTCCCCCCTAAACTTGCATATTATGGATGCTGGGTCCTTATCTACAGCTGTTTTGCTATGGAGCCATCTCTTTTGGACTGAACTCTTCTTCCTAATTCAGATACAACCTTACATTTCTAAAATCTTTCCTACAGGCACCCTTCTCCACTGACGATTCACAGCCATGGACTGTTGTTTGAACGCAGGCGTCAATGCCATTAGCCTTTTTCTAGTCCAGCCCAGCTAGTCCCCTCTTATAGGAGGAGTTGGGAGATGATATGTGCCAGAGGCAGTCTCCAACGGCAGCTTGGAGGCAGACAGGCATCTTCTCTGCGGGAAGAGTGCTCTGGCATGTGGCTGACAGCCATAATAGGCTACACATCTCCAAGGCCAGAAAAACCTTGACCTGTTTTACTTACTGCAATAAACATGATCTTTGTGACTACAACACTCTGCAAGGATAAGGAAGAAATTGCCCATGGCCAAAAGAGCTCTGGTCCTTTAAGTAACTGCACCACAAAATATCCAACCTAACAGTACAAATGCCTCCTGGCCTACAGGGCAGTCTGTAGCCTGGTGGTTTGGCCAGCCTCTGCAGAAAGAGAATCCCCTTAAACAGAGGAGGCAACTGAACCCAAATCTCCCACATCCTAGGTTAGCGTATTCATCACTCAGACCTTGAATAAAATCAGTTTCCATCTCTACTCTACAAGGGCATTGTGTGTGGTGTCTAATCCTTTGCAGAGCTGGATACAACTGCTTTCTCAGTGAAGCTGCAAAATGAGATGGATGCAACTGTAATTGATGGCCTTGAGGTGATACGCCTTAATGGCCAGTAACAATAGCTTCATGTTCTGTTACCCCTCCTGCAGTCATTCAACACCCTGACAGTCCTTACCATACGAAGATCCCTGAGGAAACAGGCAAAGAAAAGCCGAATTCCTGGACTGTAGTTTTAAGCAAACTTGTCAAAATTGCTTCATGTGGTTGAGGCTGAAGGCTTTCTGAGGATAGCCTAAAGCCAGTACTTACATTGGGACCATCTTCACTAAAACTTGGGGCACTTAGTTTACGCATGGCCTGGCTATGCCAAACAGGAGCTGGAGTTGTCAGATTCGTAGGGTTCGGACCGGGTTTCTCTCATCCCACCACGGGTGTCTACATTTGCTAATTTTCACCTGGCCTTTGACACTTCTCCTCTGCCCTTACTCTCCAGCTGCCAGCCAACGGAGCGGCGGCACTCCACAAGGCTGCTCAGTCAGCCCCTGGGAGCCCCTCAGCCGCGACAGAAGCAGGGCCGGCCCAGTCACCGTTTCACGGCCTGGTGCCTTGCGACCCACAACTGACGCCGCGACCCGCAGGCTGGGACCGCCAAGCGGCCCGGAGCCCAAAGCCCTCGCAAGGCCTCCCCGGGGGCAGAGGGGCAGAAGCCGCTCACCTCTTACCGGGAGAGATCGGCTCCTGCTGGGAATCCCGCAGCCGGACCTGCGGGCCGCGCTGTCGCCCCTCCGCTGCCTCGCCGTCCCCGCGCGACCCCCGNGGGGCGGGGTGACGGCCGCGGCTTTAATAAGCGCCGGCCGAGGGCTGTTTGCCACCGTGCCCTGCGCCGCCCGGTGCCCCCGAGCATGCGGTGCTTCCCCGGCCTGGTGCTGGCCCTCAGCTCGCTGCTGGGCGCCCTGGCGCTGCTGCAGCTCTCGCTCTACCTGCGCGTGCCGTCCCGCTACGGGAAGCACGAGGAGCGGCCGTGCCGGCGGCGGGGCCGGCTGCCCGCGCGCTGCGCCTGGTTCCTGCAGGAGCTGCCCTCCTTCCTGGTCCCC
>VZRU01014873.1:71172-120137 GCA_013398155.1 Pedionomus torquatus
GAGCTGGAGGAAAGTTTTGGCTGAAGCTAATCCAAATAGATGTGAAGGAACGTGTCAGGTGCTTATTGCGGGCAGGAGAAGCGCAGCGCTCGGGAGCGGAGCGGCGCCGGCCGAAGGAAGCAGCCGGGGACGGGCGTGAGGACGGGCCGGAGGCGAAACCGCTGCCGCAGCGAGGGCTGAAGGAGCCGCGCCGCTCTGCAGTTAGCGCAGGACAGACCCAAAGGCACTGCAGGCTTTCTGGACCGCAGCACGAAACTTGGTTCTTTATGCTCAATTCATCATTTCCACTTCGCTAGCAAAGTACGCATTCATCTTTGTTTGTTTGTTTTTCTTTTTAGAAACTTGTCAGATGTCAATGAATGCCATCACTCTAATTCCGTGTGTACTAATCAGGAGCTCAAAGAAAAAAGTAGGCTTTTGACCCACTGTTGGTGATAACTTTGAAGTGGCGTAGCTCTGCAATTGTCACCTGGTTCTGCAGTCGGTGGGACTTTGTTCCGGAGTATATCAGCAGAACGTATTTTCTGATATATTGAGCTGAGTGGTTTATCTTCTGCTCCACTTCAATTTTTTTAATAGCTCTTTCATGAGGAATTTGACTTTTGGTTCTCTGTTCATAGAAAAAAATGGCTTTTTCAGAAATGGCAAGTGCATGTGACAGTGTTATGCCATTACGTAGTAAAAAGCTCTGTAGCTTCTGAGGCAAAACTTTTTCTGACTTAATTCGATATTTTTTACTTCAGTCTCTACTTCAATTTCTTGTTTTGCTTAGAAAAGTAGAAATAGAAAGCAGTCATGTAATAATTGATCAGAAATGGTTATTTGCACTTCAGACAAAATCAGTATCTTGAAAATCCAGCTGCAATATTTCTACAGACAATTTAGGGATAGAAACTCTAGACTGTTGTAGATAAATTTAAAACAGAGAATAACTCAAAGTTCTAAAACACTATGTTAGAGATATATTTGTTATCATTAACGTTGTCTTTTCTTTGCTGAACTGACTCAGCTGGAGGACACTACCTACAACACATTTGGCTCCCAGAAAGCTAAATGTATTAGTTATATGTAGTTATACATATAATTAATTTAAAGTGTTCTGCTATTCTCAACAATTTCTGATTGTTTCAGAAATCAAAGAGCACCACTAGACAACTGAAAGAACTGTTACCCCTCCAGTATGCTTATGTCTTTTAAGTCAACTTGAGTTCAACATTTCTGCTAGACTTAGGCATTGTGTTATCATACATTTTATTCCTCAAATAATTTGGTGGTCTTCTTGTCTGTGGCTGGAGTATACATTTCCCTCATAAAAATAAGAGCCCACATTTTAACCAGGTCTGTACAACAAACAGTTTTGTTTCTAATACTGCATTTCTTGGTGTCACCTAAGGCTATTGGGAGGGGCAAGTTCTTTGAGGGATCTTTTGTAGAATGATCAGTGACCACAGGTTATAATTAGAGCTTTATTATTCCATAAAAATTTTAACAATCATCATGGCTCATTGTTATCCTTAGTTTCTAGGAGTTAGCATAGTTTATTGTAACAGAGAATTTTTACCAGTTAGCCTATCTTAGAGTTAGAGAGTACTTCTAATAATTTGCATAGTTTTCATATTATCTAGAATTTTTATTTATCTAGATTTGTTAGTCACCTGGACCATCTGCAGATCCAGTGAAATTCTTAACAATCAGTGAGTGATACAATAATTGTAATCTAGGCTCAGACTTTACCTAAAAGAACATGAGTTCTTCACTCAGTCCTTGGAGGAAGAAGATGATGATACCCTGGTGGCCAGGAATGCCTCCACTATCACGGGTGTGCCATCCACCAGCAGCTCCCATTTAAGTCCACTTGCAGCTGCTGGATTTCATAGGCTCATGTGCTGTTACATTTCCCTGTTCAATAATGAGTGCTGCTACATCCTGGCAACAATGCTGGTGGACAAACTATCTTATTGTGATACTGAAAACGGGGTAGAAAGAATAAGGGGGGAGAAATACCTGATCAGTGCACTTACATATGACCTTATAAAATGTCATTGGTTATGCTTACTATATTACCAGGGGTTAGGAGAGGGGGTACTGGTCACACTGGGTTAGGGCATGTCATCAGCATATGATGACATAGTATTTGAAAAGAAGTTCAGTACTTTGATACAACAGCCAGACTTTATCTTGACACCCCCCCCNCTAACAAGAATTTTAAATACTTTCATGATTCAACTTGACTGCAAGTATGAGTAAAACATACAATTGATCAATAAAATTACAGTTCCTTAATGGCTGTAGCCTACTGCAGTTTTTCTGACTAAAACTTTGAAAAGAATAAAGCTGTTGCACTTCTAATTATATTTTGTTAATCTACTCCTACTTTTGCTACTGATCATCTGAAATTTGTTTTTAAGCATTCCTTTATGTTTGTATGAAACAGAGAAAAGTTTCTTTATATATTGTAACATAATTTAGTGATTTCTTTTTCTCCACAGAGAAACTTTTATCATCCCTAATTTTGTCTCATCTATTACACCAAACATGCATGTGGAAGGGGAGTTTTGATTAGAAGTATGCTCTGAAAGACAATGTAGTCCATAAAGGAGAAACACGGATTTTTTTTTTTTTTAAAGCACTGCTGTGCTATTTATTCTGACTTCCTATGTGTTATGACCAGCTGTGCTGTTCCAGTAGCTTGTGTTTAACTGAAGCATGTGTTTCGGAGTAATCTTAAGTCTTGATCTGAAGGATCAGATGGAGGACCCATCTTCAGAAGGAAGATGGAGGACCCATCATTTTCTATGGAGAATCCATTGTTTTCTTCTGAACTCCTTCACTATCACATAAATGATGTATTTAAAATGTCTTGCTTTAATTTGACTAGCCTCCCAATGGTACTTGCTATTTCTCACTCTGTGCTAATTTAAAGTACTCCTTAGTATACTTTAGTATTTTCTTACTTTGATATTACTTATACCGTAATCAGATCATCTTTCAGTTTGCTTGTACAGAGCTGTCAGCTCCTTCATCTGCACCAGTGTGATCCAGATAGTATAGGAACACATGTTCATATTTCTGCTTAATTAGCTACTGCACATGATATGATGCTTATTCTGGATTTATGTTTTTATGGTGGATTTATGCCAGCTACAGGGGAACAGACATTACCTGATCTGACATAGAGTTAGAGTGGTGGAGACACATGATACTTCATCCAGCATGAAGTTGGTTAGGATAAAATTACCTTTTCATAAAATTAGGAACAGGTTTAAACTAGCAAAATTAATTTGTCCTGCTTTTGCACATGGTGTCAAGTAGCTGCAACATTTTTTATTTGATCTGAGGTATCTTAAACTAGATTTATCATGTCACTAACCCACAGCTGAGGGCCCTCAATGCAAGACATTTTTTTCCCCTCAGGCCTCGGATAATATCTGTGGTTTTCTTCCTCCGTTTTCCCACAACCATTTTAAAATGAAGACACCAGTGTTGGATGTAGAATACAATATCAGAGTTGTAGTAGCGTATCTAGAGACAACATCACCTTCCTATTCCCGTATGCTACTGCAGTACTTACAGATCAGAAGAATACCTTTTGTTTTGGGTCCACACAAGGAAGCCCCATGTTTCCAGTCTGCTTTGAGCACCCTGGAGCTTGTGTAACCACTGTTGTAACCAAGGTTACAATCTACCATTCCTCAGGAATGGTTTGTGTTTGCATGGCTGCATTTCTTTGATTTTTAAAGTAACTTTTCTGTATGAGCTTAGTGCTCAGCAATGCTGTTCTACTCACATTGGTGTTCATCACTTGTCTAGAATTTATATCATGCACCAGCTTTACCAGTGCTAATTTTACATTTATTGTCAGATTATTGAAGAATATGCTGGAGTCTTATAAGGACACTGATCCTATTCTGGAAACTCCCTGGGTTAGTGCTGATGGCTTCTCATTGATAGGACTTTGTAGGACCTCTCTGCTTGCCCAGTGGAGCCCTGTGAGCCAGGTCTGGCAAGTGGTGTGTTCCCATCTAGCCAACTGCTGAAAGAGAAGAGAGATGGTCATCTGAGTACCAGCTGTTGGCCAAAGAGCCAGCTTTGGTTGAGCCAAAGCACAGTCTAATGCAAAGATTTGTTGCCCAAGAGGATGCCAGAAGGAGGTGGATGGAGCCAGAAGATCTTTCCTGCTTCCTGCCTTGGCCCATTAGCAGCAGCCCAATAGCCTGTGGCGAATTGACACAGCAGCTCTCCGTCCTTCTCTGCCACCACTAGGCAGCAGCCTCTCTCTTTGTGCCAAGCACAGGATGATGTGTTCCCTGAGGCTTTCATGAAGGGCAGATTGCTGCTGCTGAGGGGAAGAAAGGGAAGGGAGGAATCCCCAATATTTTACCTGCATATAGTCTATCCTTAGTTAGCCAGCTCTTCATCTCTCAGTGTGCACTTTATTACTGTAGCATACTGTGAATTTAATCCAATCCAAATGCTCTGGGGTACTAAGGCAAATGTCGTATTTATCACATCTGTTTAGGTATCATGTTACTTATATTTAGGTATCATTATCACATAAGTAAACTTATAGTTTCTTCACTTTCATAAGGTAAGGCCTTCAAAACTGATGGGGTGGGAAGGAGGAAAAGGAGGAAGAAATGACTGAATGCCAAGTCTGACACCTGCGTATGCAGTCTTAGTGAAAAGCTGGCCATGAGCTGAAAATGATGACTGGCATAAGATGTATGTACAGGAATACTTCTTGTGATAAATGACTTGCAAAGTATTTTGCTTTGAAATGTAGTTTGTAATACAGCCTTTCTTGCTAGAGGGGCTGTGCTCGTTAAGGAGTAGGGTGAAAATGCCAGATAAAGCCCTCAGGTGGCGAGGAGAAGCCTGCTTAAATCATAGAATAATAAAACAGTCCAGCTGAATCTTAAATATCCACTGTTGGGGAATCCATCATTTCCCTGGGGAGATTATTCCAATGGCTGATAGTTCTCATTGTGAAAAATTTTCCTCTTGTGTCCAGTCAGAATCTCCCCAGGAGTAGCTTGGAAAAGAGGAGGTGTAATGGATACATGTGGCTTGCTGTAAAAAGGGAGTCTTCATCTTCTTTGTAGCCACCCTTTATATACTGCAATGTGGTGATAAGGTCTCCCCTAAGCCTTCTTTTCTCAAGGCTGAAGAAATGCAGTTCTCTCAGACTTTCCTGATATGAGAGGATTCCCAGTCCTTTGATCATCTTTGTGACCCTTCTCTGGCCATCTCCAGCCTGTTCACATCTTTTTTGCATAGTGAGGAGCAAAACTGAACACAGTATTCCAGGTGTGGCCTGATAAGCACTGAGTAGAGTGGGATAAGGACTTCTTTTATCTTTGTTGGTGATGCACTTTTTGATGCAACCCAGCATCCTGTTGGCTTTATTTGCTACTGCTGCACACCATTCACTCATATCAAGCTTGTTGTCCACCAGGACCCCTGGATCTCTTTCCATGCAGCTGCTCCCCAGACAGGTAGATCCCAGCCTGGGCTGCACTCCTGGACTATGTTTTCCCAGGTACAAGACCTTACAATTTGTCCTTGTTGAACTTCATAAGGTTCTTGTTAACCCACTCTTCCAGCCTATCTAGGTCTTCCTGCAGGATGGCTCTCCCTTCTAAAGTGTCTAAAGATGGTATCATGGGCAAACTTCATCAGGGTACGCTTGATCCACATCATCTTATGTACATATTAAACAGTGTTGGGCTCAATACTGATCCCTGGAGGACCCCACTTGTGACACATTACCAGTTTGAAAAAGAGCTATTTACTACCATTCTTTGGGTGTTGCCTGTCAGTCAGTTCCTCACCTACCACACAGACCACTTGGCTAGACTAAAGCATCACTTTCACTAGGAGGAGGCTGCTGGGAACTGTATTAGAAGCTTTGGAGAAATCTAAGTAGACAACCAAGTAGAAAACCAAGCAGGTTACTTTGTCATAGAAGGCAATCAGGTTTGTCAAGCAGAATTTGACCTTGGTGAATCCATGCTGGCTTTTCCCAATCATGTGCTTCATGTGACTTGTGACAGCCCCCAGAAGAATTTATTCCATAACTTTCCAAGGGACTGATGTAAGACTGATGGGTCTATAATTTCGTGGATCCTACTTTAAGCCCTTCTTGCAGATTGGGGTGACATTAGTCTTCTTCCAGTCTTCTGGGGCATCCACTGATCTCCACACATTGTCAAAGATTATGGAGATCCACCTCACAGTGACATCAGCCAGCTCTCTTAACAGTCTTGGGTGTATACTGTCAGGGCCTGTCAATTTGTAGGGGTCAAGCTCATGTAATAGTTTGCATACCAACTCTTCCTTCATTGGTGGTGAGTCTGTGTTTACATCAATCTGGATTTTTGTGCCTGGATTATTTGGCCCAGGGCCCAATAGTGCTGGTAAGGACAGAGGCAAAGAAAGTGTTGAGAACCTCTGCCTCTTCAGCATTGTCAGTGACTAATTCACCTCTCCGGTTTAACACCCAGTATTTTCCTTCTGTTTCTGCTTGTTGTTTATGTACCTGAAGAATCCATTCTTGTAGTTCTTAACGTCTCTGGCCAGTTTCAATTCAAGCTGAGCTTTTGCTTTTCTAACTTTATCTCTGCATGCCCTGACAATGGCCTTGTAGTTCTCAACGGGTATTCATCTGCTTTTCCATCACTGGTACTCATCTCTTTTGGTTTTGAGCAATCTCAGAAGCTCACAGTTAAGCCACAGGGGTCTCTTGCTCTGCCTACTTCTCTTACCTTTAAAGGGAATGAATTGCTTTTGTGCTTCCAGGAGAGTGTTCGCAAAAAACTCCCAGCACTCACTTCTTCCTTTATGTTCCATGTAGGCTTCCCACAGAATCCCTCCCAGCCAAGCTCTGAGTGAGCTGAAGTTTGCTCTTCTAAAATCTAAAACCTTTGCCTTTGTACTAGTCTTCAGCATGCTCAGCAGGATTCTGAACTCCACAATATTGTGATCACTGCAAAGCTATCACTAACCGAGATATTACTAGCCAAAATATTGCTAACTGAGATAATGCTAACCAAGGCTATCACTAACCAAGATACTACAAAGCAAGTTTCCTTGGTTTGTGAGTAGCAAGTGCAGCAGTGCATCATTCCTGGTTGGCACATCTAATATTTGTATGAAGAAGCAGTTCTCTACGCATTCCAGGAACTCGATAAAGACATGTGAGCTGTTGCATTGTTCTTTCAACAAAGGTCTGGGTAGTTCAAGTCACCCATAAGAACCAAATTCTGTTGACCTAAAGCTTGCTTCATTGACCCTCATGATGCTTCGTTTGCCTTTTCGTCTTGGTTTGGAAGTCAGGAGCAGATGACCCCTGGAGATGACCCCTGTGATCTTGAGGCATTTGCTTCCACAATTGCTGTTGTTGACTTCAGTACTTCAAGGTTCTCCTTAATATAGTGCATGACTCCCCTTCTTCCCTGCTTGTCTGTACAAAACAGCCTATAACCTGCAGTCCTCCAGTTGTGTGAATTGTCTCATGACCCTCATGACCACACCAGCCACATAGCCAGGAGTTGATATGCATTATTCATACATTTCTGGCTGCTCCCTTTCCTCTAACTGGTAGAATGGGCGAAAAGGTAACAGGCACCAACATATTTTGCTTGCATTTCCAGGGCTTTGTAGGCTTCCTGCATTCTGTCCAGGTTCTGGCTTGTTTCATGCCCATGTGAAAAAGTTCGCTGTATTTCCATTTTGCAGTCCAGCTTCAACCCCAAAAGCAACAAGGGTAACACAATATTAGATGATGAAAGGAAGCCATCACAATGAAATTCCGTATAAACTTCAATGCTACATTTCTCTTAGAATTGAGAGACAGGGTGGTGAGGGAGCAGAGGAGATGCCATCATGAACAGCGGCAGGGAGGAAGGCCTTGTACTCACTAACCTCCAAAGCTAATCCTGAAGATACTGGTGTAAAAGACCCCTGGCTCTGCTGCACATAGTAGATGAAGCACCAGCAATTTAAAGAGGCATTTCGGTTACAAATACAACCAAGAGTTATACTTAGTAATTTATTTCCTTCTCTTGCAACTTCTTTTCCAATCAAAACCATAATCTTTTACTCTGGTAGTATATTGAAAGAAAATATTGCTGTTTTAATTTTTGGAGTGCACTCAGGTGAATCTGACAGAGGTTTAATAGACTGCTCTTTCAGATACAGCTGGATCCCCAAACCCCTTTGGTTGCTGTGCCTGTGCTTGGTTTTATATGAATTGACATCTTTCTAAAAAAGATCAGGGAAAGCAGGCTTTCATGGCAGAAGAGTGGGAAATGGGGAGCATGTGAAAACAATATCCCTGCATAAGTTTTTTATACTTCTTTTGGTCAGTTCCCCTCTCCAAAACTAAGTTGGGGGCAGAAAGAAAAAAACCTCTCCTTCTCCCCAGGCTCTGCAGACTATGGTTCATGCACTCCCTTTTTAAGCCCACCTGTACTGCCTGGTTGGTCAGGTGGGTGCACTATTCACCTGGACATGCTGGTAATTTTTTTTTATGTAGGTGTACCTACTCGTGATCAATAAGAAAAGCAGCTCAGGCCTCCAGACAAATACAGATGGATCCAGGCCCCAATTGAGTAAGTCTTCTATAAATTAATGGTGACTTCTATAAATTAACTTGCTCATAATTTTTGCAATAGGTCCCTCTGATCTCACTTACGTGAGGTTAGAGTCCGGTGAAAAAGTTATAACACTTGATATGCTGGGCTTTTAAAAGCCTTATTGGAAGATAGATTTTGACCACCGAACTCCACTGAGCTTTGGTAAGACTGATGAGGGTGTAAAGATCTGAATTTGCATCACCAGATACCTGCTCTTGCTATTAGAATAGTAGAGTTATAAAAGGCTATACAAAGACAGAGAGAAAAAATATTAAATTATATACAGGAGATTCAGTTAATGTTTTTACTTAAAAATAATACTTTTACCAAACAAGGAAATTACTTGTTTTAATCATGGGGTGCCTGTAGTACTCCCTTATTGTTGAGGTTCATTCTGTGTGCACAGTGGGAAATTTGTTATGGACCTTGCTCTTTCAAGATCCACAAGTCTACTTTTTTATTTATTTCTTATTGTAAGAGAGGCAGCCATTGTGGGTTGATGTAGCACTTTTTTACTGAGCCAATATAGTTTGACAAAAGAATAAATTTTCACAAGCCCCTTCATGTACTCAAAAGCTTATACAATTAGGTCATTTCACACTTTTAGGGAGCTCAGCTAAGAATAAAAAATTATAAAAGAATCATAAGAGTATTATTATAAATTCATGTCTGTCCCAGACACTGCTCCTATTTCCCTTAGTGTAAGTTATATTCTAGGTATCTCCTTCAAAATTAAAATAATTTTGGTCAATAAAAATTAGGATAAAGAAATACTTTCAAACTATAAATCAAGAGACTATTCTTAAGTTACAGTATCTCCAGATGTTGATTTAAATGTGACATGTGAATTGATAAGTAGGGTAGTTTTTACTGAATTTGGTAAAATACTTAAGTTCATGTACATCTACACCCATTTGAACATAAGAGCTGTGTTAATCTTTGCTGACTGCTCACCTGATATTGTAATTATTTTTGGAACATCTCATAGATACAAGAGCAGCAACAAAGTTCTTTTGTAAAAAAAAAAATAATTCTTAAACTGGGTTAAAATATTTGGTGCAGGAAGATGGGGAAAGTCAAGTGATAAGAAGAAAAAATTATATATTTTTCTGTAGATCCAAATTAAAGATCCAGCTAAGTTCTATCTAGCTGTGAAGTTTTGAAACATCAGTTACTACGGTATCAATACCTAAGAATGGGCAGAAAGTTTCACCATTCCTAGAAAGGCACATGAAAATGGGACTTGCAATAATTAAAAAAGCTCACATTTGAAGGAAGTTGGTTTTGACCTCCATCCTCCTAATTACTCTTTATAAATGTGTAGTAGAGTAGCAATACCCAGTCAACTTTTGCTATATATAAGATACTGTTTTGCTCTTAACTGTGCTCCAGTTCACCAGCTTAATCCATCACTTCCCTTGCTGGGAGACTGCCTACCAGAAACACCTTTAGAAAGTGGTGCTGTATCAAGATTATCTGTGAAGAGATGTGTTGTCTGGTAAAGGAAGGTTTGCCTATCAGAAATGTTAAGGAACAGATCAGTTGTCAGGCAGGACTGAGCTGGAGCAGATCCTGGGGTAGAGTGGTGACATGAAGCACTTTGACGTACTGCAAAGATGGGCTGGGCAGCTTCCCTAGAAAGCCAAATCCCCTTGAGCCAGGTCTTCATGTCATCATTTAGTGTGAGGCAGGAAGACTAAAGAGAGCTCTGAAGAAGCTAGCTGGGCTGCTCAAAGCAGTCTAGTCACGTTAGTGTGTTCTCTTGCTAGAGATGCACATGGAAATACCTCTGGACAGTGTTGTCCTAAGCAGACCTTCTGGTGACTCCTGTCACACATCACACACTGGGGCAGGATAATGCATGTGCATCCAGAAAAATCAGCTGCTCCTAAGAACAGTGAAAGAGAGGTGAAAACAAGTTCTATTTACATTATGCTATTGAGTTATTTCTATTTGTTTCTCCTCAGAACCTTTCCTTTAAAAAAAAAAAAAAAAATCATTAAAGCATTCATGTTTTCAAAGTCAGCCTGGATTAAGGTTACTAAAATTCAAAGATGTGTCTCTGGCTGTTCCCAGGAAAAGCAATTTAAACTTGGCTGAGTTGTTTCTGAGAAATGTTTTTGTGTCTGTTCAAACATAAAGTTTGTCAGTTAACTTCTTCAGAGTCTGCCCATGTAGAGCAATTCCTCCAGCTCATCTGAGACTTTAAGCAGGACCACAGTGTGTGAGCCTGCAATCCAGCCAAGTGCTGTCCAGGTCAGCACTGCAGGGGCAGAGCAGGACTTTTCCTGTATTCCTTTCTGGTAGGATACTCAGCACAGAAGAAATGATCTCCTAGGTCGTGTTCTGGCAGAATGGATTTGGAAAATACAAGTTGTCTTGAACGTGGAGAAATAAAAAACACTGAAATTTGCAGTCGGGGCTAGAAGAGGGGAAGAGATAAAAAGGTCAGGTGTAAGAGAGTAGCACAGGAAGGGATAAGAAAGACAGTTGTTAAAACACATGGGGCAGGAGTGAGAAGAAACGAAAGGGAAAAGGAGATAATGTGAGAGGGCAGTATCCAGGTATCAAGAGAGGCTTTAATAATGAAACTTTCTTTGTGTTGAGTATTTCACTTAGCAGTTTTCAGTGTTAGGAAGTCTTTTGACACATTTTTGGGAGAGAGCAAAGATGACTGTGACTCAGAGTCAGCCCATAGTAGAGGTTTTCCTTAGAAAACAAAGAGGACATTAAGTCCTCTGATCATTTTAATGTCAACACAAACTAACCTGGCCATTTCAGATTCCATTCCTCTCTATGTCCTTTCTGTTTGTATGTACTGCCACAGGTGCCATGAAGTCATACAGGTTCGGAAGAAATTTGACTTCCTACTTTTCCAAGTATAAGATATTTCAACCAACGTTCTTCAAAACACGAGCCGAAGGATTTAGAAAGTATAATTTTCAGCTTTAATGTTTTATATTGTTTTGGAAAAAATGTAAGCCCAAGAGATCTGCATCTCTCCAGATGTCCACATGTGCGCAGCGTTGCTCTGGAACAAACAACCAGCTTCTAGTACAGTAACTGTAAGTATCAATGCTGTTATATGTCCCAATTATGCAAAGAGTTTGTAGTTTATTGAAACACGACACTATGTAGGCAGTGCAAAGCCAATGGAATGCAGAATTAAATACTATAGGAAGCATGATGAATTTTCATGTACATGTCAATGTAAACCATACTAATCCTGTGTCGTTGTTGAGTCCTTTCCAGCTACAAGATTCAGGAAAGCTGCTGCAGAGGGAACAAAGACCTGTTAGGAAGCCCAGGAGGAACAATCTTATTGCTAAAGATACACAGCCATAACTGCATAACTCCCCTATCAAGGGAGATGGACAAAGGTGACAGAACTACAATGAAAGAGGGGCAGAATTTAGGGAAGGGTGAGGAAAAACTCCTACTTGGAAAAAACAAAACACAAGAAGAGCCATAAAGGAGGTGAGAATCTGAAGAAGAAAGGAAAAAGTCAAGAAGTCTGGAAGAGCAAAATGGAGACAGAGCAAGAGTTTAGGCATAAAAGAGGAAAAGAAGGAATTACTAGAGTGGAAAAAGCCAGTTAAAACTCTTTTAAACACTATTAACGTGTCTTGCAACTCTAGTTGTGACTAAAGATACTGTATACTTGGTTAGGATACAGTCTGGAAATTGATAGCATACCAAATGTCTGGCTTCCTTTAGCCATTTCTGAGTGGACCACTCATGGAAACTAATGATGCTTTCTCTATGTGCAGTTGTAAGAACACAGATTTGTGCATCCGTGGATTTTGGACCATTTTTCATGCAGTTGTATCCTTTTGTTCTGCTCATGCTTTTAGCCTCTGTGAACTCTTTGAACTCTCTGCTCCAGTGGAGCGGTGAGCTTTTTGAAGTGCATAGCATAGTGTCTGGTTAAGTTACTCTGGCACACATTTCATGCTTCTGGCAGACACTCACACTTTAGCAATAGAAACAAAGTGATCTATCTTCATAAAGTGGTTATTTCTGGAGAAGGAAAGAGTGAGATACTTGCTGAAATATATACTTTGGCTGGCTAATCCTTTAACACACCATTGCTTAGATAAAACAGCAAACATTCTCATAAAGTACTGCTGCACTTTAGATACTATCAAGTAGTAGAGGTAAGCATGAAGCACCGTGGGATCTGTATGCTTTTCATCACCACAGTCCATCTAGTTGCGTTAACCCTTGTCCTATCCTCTTATGCTTATATAAGTATAAATCTGGACCAAGCTTAGTTAAGATTTCAACTGGGATATCTGGCCTGATACTGAATTCCATCTTCAGCCTAAGCAAAAGGTTTTGCTTGTGCTAAGTTTTTTGATTCCAGATCTCGTCCTTGCACCCCAACTTCTTGTCAGAGTGCCTCTCTCACCAAGAAAGATTCTTTCTCCTATAAAAAAATCCAATTTATGTCAATTCCTTCTCACTCAACAAGTCTATTTTAAGAAAATAGGATTGCCTACTTAAATATAGAATTGAGTCCTGCCTCCTACTGTTGTAGATATATAGCACTTCCAGTCAAAGATGCTGTTACAAGTATTAGTGATTATCATTTAGACAAAAGGCCCATCATGTCATACATCCTGGACTCCAGGATTCTGGCTGCTAGTGTTTGAGGGCAGACCCTGGGTCTGTATAGGATCGTACAAATTTCAACGGGGGTCTGTACAGAGGATATATTTCCTTTGCTCTATTAGCTTCAGTTTACTTTCTTTGGCTATAAAAGAGCAACATGTTTTAAAAAGAAATCCCCATCTTTCTAACGAATTTTCCCACTTTGGCAGGTGATGGTGAGAAAGATATTAACAGCTGTTTCTGGCTCTTGCTTCAGTTGCCTTTGGTTATGGGTATTCAATCAATTTTTCCTAATGTTTAGTTCAGCACTTACTCAGATCTCCTTTCCACATTGCAAACAAGAAGGAAGAAACAAAGGGTTAGCTAACAGTAAATATAAATAAACTGGTATTTCATATCTAAGGGTATTTAAAACCTTTTTGGTGCTCGTGCACCAAAATGGAGACATTTGAGAGACAAATATATCAATATAAATGCATACTGAGTGTAACTTGCTGATGCAACTTGTTAATGCACCAAATGCAACAATTCTGTTCTTGGTTTTCCTTTAGAAAATGTGTAATAGTTGAAGTATAACTTTTTGTTTCTGTATCTACTAAAGCAAGTAGAAAAGGTCAATGCTTTTCACGATTCGGTGACTAGGAAGAATTTTTACCAGTGACTAGGAAGAATTCTCCTTTGTGGTTCTAACTGGATACTGGTAATCACTGGGAAATACTTGCAAAACAATTTTGAAACCTGCCTGCTGTTATAGGAATTTAGAAGAGCAAAAACTCTTGCCTTGGAGTTGAGCCTATGCAGTTCATTCTTTACTAATTAAAAACAAACACCCGTTTTCAGGTCCCTTCCCTTTTCCTTCCTTTTTTCAACCAGATGTATTTTGTTAAGTATAAGACATCTAATAATTCCTGTATGCAATGTGAAGAGGACTTGGTTCCATCCCCAAACTGTGTTTGTCCTTCTTGCTTTGCTAACTGTATAGGATGCCTAAATTTGTAACAATTAATGAAGGACTACTAATTAGTGCTAGATGCTCAGAATGACTGACTTTATGTGCTTATAGTGTTGGGCCTGAGCGTTAAATAGCTCGGATTCCTTGAATTTATCCAAGGTCAAATGCATCATGGATTTTTTCAGTAATGATTGACAGTAATATAGAAACAGCATTTTATTTTTAGTCATTTGAGTCAGATACACATGCTTTTGCAAATATTTGTATATTTTTTACTATAATCCCACTTTATTCAAATGCAGTTGTAAGCAACTGAGCTTTTCTAACCCAGCACCAGAAATTCAGCCTGAAGTCTATATTTATTAACTGTTGTGTGGCCACAATTCAAGTGCAGTTGCTGATTCCCTTTGACTGCCAGTCTTTGATGGAGTTGGCTTTGGCAAGTGCTGCTATCCACAGTGTCAGCCTTCTTGGGAAAGCAAGAATCACTCTGGAGCTTTGCTTGTAAATGTCCATGTTAATCAATTGCTATCTATTCTAGGGAGTTTACTTTATCATTTTTAACTCGTCCATTTTGTGTGCAATGTTGTTAGATGAGTCATGAGACATTATGAAACCCTGAAGTTATCATACTGGATTAGAGCAAAGGTCCTTCACAGTCAGTATTCTGTCTTGGCAGAAGTCAACATTGAGTCATTCAAAAGAACATACAGTAAATGGTGGGCTGTTGCCTAGGGTAGCTGCTACCTTCTGCTTCTCTTAAATGGAATTAGGTTTATCCCCTGAAATATGAAAATGAATATGTGTTTGAAACATTTAGAGCTTTTCTTCTTTTTATTAAAGGACCTGCCTGTGCCTGTAACCTGTGGTTATCCCCATTCCTCTCCCAGTCCTACCAAGTTCTTTATGTCAATGTTGTTTCTATATTACATTTAACAGACATTTATTTTAATTTTATTCAAACTTCCTTTCAGTATCATGAAAACTCTTGGTCACAGCTATTCAGTTCTCCCAAATAAATGGTTTTCTAATATTGTATGTTATTTTTTATCTCTTATGTCTGTTCTTATTAATCTCCAGTCCAAATTCAGCAGCCTTATTGCTTCAGTATGACAGTTTCATCCACACCTCCTCTTATTTTGCCACTGAGTCCTTCTGCATTTTTTGTGCCTTTGCCTTAAATCAGTGATGCCCAGACTTTCTGCTCTTCATTGCCCTTCTCAAGAACTCTTCAAACCCAGGCATGGTGCCATCTCTCTCAGGGCTTCCTCAGTCCTTCTGCCATCCCTTGATCAGATGTGTGCATGTGTGTTTTGCCCAGGAAAGATGAGTCTGCTCCTGCCAGGTGTCCTCATCCAACCTTGAGCCTGCTACTAAGAGACCACAAAGAAAGAGTGTCCCTACCAACAGGCTACCCCATCCAACAAGTTGGATGAATTTCATAAGTGGACCACAAACAGCCCAAGGATTGTAAATTGAGCAGATTTTTTTAGACCGAATACTTGGAAGCAAACCTGACATGACATATTTACTATTGTTTTATACAGCTGAATTGCAAGCTTTTCAGTAATAAGTATATCTTTCTTATTCCTTAAATTATAGTAATCAAAAGATTGTCTAAAGATCTTTGGAGGATCATGGAAATAGGATGTTTTCCATGTGGCTTGGAAAGGAGAAATAATTCCACCTTTGTGTAGTCATAACTAGATCTCTAAATCTACATGATTAAAATAAAAAGGGAGTTCTCTTGCTTCCATCACAGTCACTGCACAATGATTTAAGATGAGTTCATAAACTGGGCTGTGGACCAGCAAGTGATTACAGTTATCTGATGGTTTCACACAGTCGCAGTGATGCAGGAATTGGGCATGGAGCGCCCTCCACCCTGGTGAGGAGGTTGTGCAGTCACTCAGTGGCACACGCAGCCACTCTGCACCCTCTGTGCTGGCGGGCTCTGCAGGCAGCTACAGCTAGACATCAGCCCTAGAAAAAAGCTCAGCTTCTGAACTTAAAACTTTCCTTACACCAGGAGATCAGATACAACTGCAAAGCTGTGGTCAAGAGATCTGCGAGGATGAGAGGTAATGTTTTTAAACTAAAAGAGGGGAGATTTAGACTAGATATTAGGAAGAAATTATTTCCTGTGAGGGTGGTGAGGCACTGGAACAGGTTGCCTAGAGAAGCTGTGGATGCCCCATCCCTGGAAGTGTTCCTGGGCTGGATGGGGCTTTGAGCAACCTGGTCTAATGGGAGGTGTCCCTGTCCATGGCAGGGAGGGGGGAACTCGATGATCTTGAAGGTTCTTTACAACCTGAACCATTCCATGATTCAATGATCTGTCCTGTACCTGCAGTGAGCATTGCCAGAGGCTTAATAGCCAGTCCAACATTTCTGCCTGACAGCATTGCTGGTGTGTGTGTGACCTGGGCTGTAGCCTGGATTTTGTTCCTGAGGCTGTGCCAGAGCATGTCTCTCTGTGCACACCTTCTTAGCAAAAAGTACACAGTTCACCCTGCACAGTACAAGTGGCTGCTCGTAACTTACTTGCTCTCCTTGTTTAAATAGATCTGGCTTGTTGGCCTTTTTGGGCTACTGCAGAGTCCGTAAGTGGGGAAGGGCAAAGCATCTCAGGGTAGGATGTTTGCAGAGAGGAATATGAGGGGTGAGTAGGCTCTACCCCAGTATGTGACACCGAGGCATCTGTATGACAGAGGGTTAAAATGCTTTTTTCCACTTTTGAAAGTATTTTGTTTTACTTTTCCTTTGAACTAATAGCAAATTTGCCTACTTTTTGGAACTGATATTTTTGCTGTTACACTTCTTTAAATCCGATCTGGGAAAACTGAAAAACTTTGAATCAGGCACAGGAAAACTAGGTCCCAGATTGTGCCCCAGTGTTGACTATACATATAGAATAGACTCGACAGTCTTCTATAAGTATCCAATGGGAATCGCTGTAACACAACTCAAAAATGGTAAAAGTTAAAAATTACCTCTGCGCAATTCACAAAAAACCTGCAGGACTGAGCTCAAAAAGAGAAAGTATGTGGAGATTTTAGCACAGACTCTTCAGCAGCAGATTTCTTTGAGGCACATTGTGTGACATCCATAAGTCTCCAGAGGAATTAGAGGTTTTGGGCAGGACATCACCGATATCTCAGGTGGAAGTTCATTGTTTTTGTTAACATCTTGAGCTTCATCCAAAATATCATGTATGCCAAGGGTGCCAGCAACTCTCCAGCAATGTGATTCCAGTGATCACCTGTAGCAAAGACTCCTATGATGTTAACTGTGGGTGCAAATATAGCTGTTTGAGGTTGGTGTAATCTCCCCAGGTTTGGACACCGATCTTTTCAGCCTGTTCACAAGTCAGATTGGAGGGAACTCCACTTCATACCAGGCAAGTACTTTCAGGTCTGGCTGGTCTGTAGTTAACGTAACACAAATCACATAGTTTTGCTTATGACCTGCAGCACAGTATTTGTGCAAACTAAGAAAACCAGAAGTATGCCCTTAAGAAGGGAGCTCTAACAAAGCATCTAGAGAGGTGCCAAATGATGATGGAGGAAATAATAGTACTCCCAAACAGCAACAAGAAATACAACTGGGTGAGAGTCAAAGGGTAAGAACTAAAAACAGAGCACCAAAAGTGAAATTGGAGCTGAGTGCCCACTGTAGTATCCATCCCTTCATGAATGCATCCAAGGAGAAACCAGGCAGAGGGAGGACAGGGAGAGGAAATCAAGCCTGTGCCCACCAGGATGGTGCCCATCAGCCTTCTCTCTCTGGATGCCCTAGACAGCTGGCAAGGTCAGGAATAGAATCATAGAATCATCCAGGCCAGAAGGGACATCCAAAGGTCACCTAGTCTGACTTCCCCGCAGTCACAGGAACACCCCCAACTAAACCAGGTTGCCCAGGGCCTCATCCAGACTCACTTTGAATATCTCCAGGGAAGGGGCCTCAACCACTTCTCTGGGCAACCTGTTCCAGTGTTGCACTGCCCTCAGAGTAAAGAAAGTTTTCCTAATATCCAATCTAAATCTACTCTTCTCCAACTTAAATCCATTGCCCCTTGTCCTATCACAGCAGGCCTTTGTGAACAGACCCTCCCCAGCCTTCCTGTAGGACCCCTTCAGGTACTGAAAGGCTGCAATTAGGTCTCCCTGGAGCCTCCTCTTCTTCAGGCTGAACAGACCCAGGGGAATAGAGGGGGAAGGAGCTGGGGAGAGTCTTCTCTGACTAAAAAGGCCTTTGGTTGAGAAAAAAAAGTGATGAGCAGTGCAGACAGCATCTTGGGAAGAGGGTTTAATGGAGTGAGAGAAGGAGCTGTGATGTGTGCTCACAAAGTAGCAGGGTGTCTTTATCCTTCAGGAGGGACATGGCTTGCCTGCCTGCAAGGCATTCTGCAACGATTGTGGCCATACCCACTGCTCAGTGGAGTGTTTTCCAATGCACAGACCTGGCTGGCTGTGGAGTCAGCTCGGAATATGTGTGAGCTGCAAGGGGCCTGGCTGCCTAGCCTCACTTGGACCACCAGCCCTCCTCACCTTTTGTATGTCTGTGTGGGACAAGTGAGGAACTGGGACGTGTGGAGCCTAGACAATGTGGAAGTGGTTCTCAGGCTTCAGCCTGAGGTATTGGTTCATCCTCATCAGGGATGCAGGGCAGCTGAAAAGTCCCCACAGGAGCTCAGAGCAGCTGTTGTCAGGAGAATGACATATTCTCTTCTGGAGGCTGTCAAGAGACACAAGAGGATGGGACAGGGCATTCAGACAGTGCCCCAGCATGGGTAAGACAAGCTGGCTTTGGCCAGCGCCTGTTTTTCAAAGGGAAAGGCACCACATCAGCCCTGCCCACCTTGGCAACATCTCCAATTGCTGGCCCCTAGTTCATCCCAATTAGACCCAGGAGAGGGCCTGGTGGCAGAGGACTAGATGAGCAGATACAGCAGTAGGCTGGTGACCCACAGGGTGGGGTGGAGGCAGGTGTCCCCCATTCTCTGATGGGGCCCCTGAGCCCTCGACTCAGTTGCCCCAGACCTAAAACATCTCATAAGCACTGCAAACACCTTGAGTTTCCAGACTGGAAAGCATGAGTGGCTATTTGAACTACTGCATCTGGGCCACTGAGAGGAAGAGACACAGCAGCAGCAGCAACATCTCCAATTAGCAAGATGTTGTAGGAGATCTGAGAGCTCACTTTTAGTGGATTATGGTAACATTTGTGAAAAGATTTCCACCTTCTATGGGAAGAAGAGCAAAACTATGTTTTCCCTCGGTTTAGATGAGGGTCTCTGGAGCTGGAATAATACCTTTAAGATGAAATTTGATGCAATGTCAAATTACTTTCTCTTCAAAACTTGTTCTTCTACAAATTAAATTATGAAGAAGATGAATAATTTATTATTCACTCATTTAAAAAGGAGCTGTTGGCAATGTTTTAGTCAGATGCAGTGGCTTTGGCCAATAATGATAACAAAGGGATAAAGGATTAGTCATCAATACTCCACTGAAAGAAAAAGGTCAAACGTGTCATTGGTCTAAATTCAAAAGGTCAGGTTTTGTGCTGTTACTTTGAAATTGTGGCCTTTAGTCCCTCTTTGATTTTCACACTGCAGAATAATTCCAGCAGAGATGTAGGCTTTTACATGGGATATTTAAACCGCTGAATATCCACATTTATCTCAATTGCTTTTTCAAAACCCATGAGGAGTAGTTTATGCACTCTCATGTAACTATGTAGTACAAGCTGCCAAGTGCTGTATTAAAACAAAGACTTAGGTATTATTCAGATACAGAGAACTGAATCTGACCTCTGGATTTACAGACCAAGCAGATTTCCTCAGAAGAGTTTCTCCACAACAAAGATTCTTGGATGAAAACCTGACTTGGATTTTCAAAACTGTTATGAGGTAGGATTTCAGTGAGGCCAGGATTTCATTCCCTCAACAAAAGAAAAGCTCATGTCTCCTGGCTCTCCTGCAATCATTCTTATATTTTGCATGCTGGTTCTTTCTGTCCTGCATCCACTACATCCATGGTAGATCAGTCTACTGCTGATTTTTGCCCTCCTGTTATTGCAGGATGAGTCACATTCAAGGGCCTATAACTTCTATCCTGCAACAGCAGCATCAGGATGCACAACGGAAACTTTGTTGGGAGCTGAGAAATGCCAGCTCATGCTAGAAACTTCTGTTTGTTTCAGCTGTAAAATTTAAGAGACTCTCAAACATAACTGGTTTTGACAAAGGATAAAGCAGTGCAGGTACCACTCCAATCATCTGCATAAATTCCCCTCCTGAACTCACTTTGTGTGGCTTGGTACCATTCTCTCTTTATACAATTTGCTTTCTCCAAGTTTCCATTTGCTAGTTTCCCCCTTCTTCTCAAGCTCAGGTCCAGCTTGTCAATATTACTTCAACAGGCAGGTCAGGTTGCTAAAGTTGGCCTTGCCTACTTGTAAATCCATCATCCCACCCCTTAATGGCAAAACCAATAATTAGTGGCAACATTACTCCAAAATGCATTCCTTTCCATACTGTAGTAAATATAACAAGTGTGATATTGGGGCTCTGAGAATGGAGAACAGCCCACAGTAGGAGATGATCAGGTTCAAGATCACCTGAGGAACCTGCAGGTGCATAAATCCATGGGACCTCATGAAATCCATCCACAGGTCCTGGAGGAGCTGGCAGACCAAGTTCTTAAATTGCTTTCCATTATATTTGAGAAATTGTGGCAATCTGGTGAAATTCCCACAGATTGGAAAAACGGGAACATAACCCTGATATTCAAAAAAGGAAAAAAAGAGAACCCAGGAAACTATAGGTCAGTCAGTCTCACCTCTGTGCTTGGCAAGATCATGGAGCAGATTCTCCTGGAATCTCTGCTAAGGCACATGGAAAATAAAGGAGTGATTTGAGACAGCCAACATGGCTTCACCAAGGGCAAATACTGCCTGACAAATTTGGTGGCCTTCTATGACACTGCCACAGACTTGGTGAACAAAGGCAGAACAACGGACGTCATCTACCTGGACTTAAGCCAAGCATTTGGCACTGTCCCTCATGACATCCTAGTCTCCAAATTGAAAAGTCATGGGTTCAATGGATGGACCACTCTGTGGATAAGGCTCTGGCTGGATGGCCAGACTCAAAGGGTTGTGGTCAATGGGTCAATGTCCAAGTGGCAGCTGGTGACAAGTGGTGTCCCTCAAGGGTCAGTACTGGGACCAATACTATTTAACATCTTTGTTGGAGAAACGGACAGTGGGATAAAATGCACTCTCAGCCAGTTTGCCAATGACACCAAGCTCAGGGGTGCAGTCTACATGTTGGAGGGAAGGGATGCCATCCAGAGGGACCTGGACAGGCTTGAGAGGTGGGCTAGTGCGAATGGCATGAAGTTCAACCAAGCCAAGTGCAGAGTCCTGCACCTGGGATGTGGCAATCCCAGGCTCAAATACTGGTTGGGCAGAGAATGGCTGGAGAGCAGCCCTGAGGAAAAGGACTTGGGAGTGCTCATGGATGAGAAGCTCAACATGAGCCAGCAGTGTGTGCTGGCAGACCAGAAAGCCAATTGCATCCTGGGCTGCATCAAAAGAAGCGTGACCAGCAGGTCACAGGAGGTGATTCTCCCCCTCTACTCTGTGCTCATGAGACCCCACCTGAAGTACTGTGTCCAGTTCTGGGGTTCTCAACAGAGATAGGACATAGAACTATTGGAACGGGTCCAGTGGAGGGCCATGAAGATGATTAGAGGGATGGAGCACCTTTCCTATGAGGACAGGTGGAGGAAGTTGAGGCTATTCAGCCTGGAGAAGAGAAGGCTCTGTAGAGACCTTCTAGCAGCCTTCCAGTATCTGAAGGGAGCCTACAGGAGAGCAGGAGAGGGACTCTTTGTCAGGAAGTGTAGTGATAGGACAAGGGGTAATGGTTTTAAATTGGAAGAGGGGAGATTTAGATTGGCTATTAGGAAGAAATTCTTTCCTGTGAAGGTGGTGAGACACTGGAACAAGTTGTCCAAAGAATTTGTGGATGTCCCATCCCCGGAAGTGTTTAAGGCCAGGTTGGATGGGGCTTTGAGCAACGTGGTCTAGTGAAAGGTGTCCCTGCCCATGGCAGGGGGGTTGGAACTCGAAGATCTTTAAGGACCCTTCCAACTCTAACCATTCTATGATTCTATGATATCCCTGTCTGAAAAAATATTATCCATACCTCTTATGTTTCATTATATTTAGAAATATTGAGCATTTCTGCATCACAGCTGTCTTAATTGCTGGAAATCTGGCTTACCTTCATTTGGAAAGTAATGAATACATTCACATGTTGTTTCTTGTACTCTGCTTACTCCCTTTTAGACATGCTCAGTACAATTTAATCTATATTTATAATGTTATGACATTTTATGCCTCAGCTTGTTTAAGGTGATATTGGCAACCTGGGAGGTGGATTACTTACCAACAGTGCATATATATAGTTGTATCATGAGCACCATCTAAAGCCTAAGAGGGCAAAAGAAAGAAATAAAGAGTATAGATTTTACCACATACAGAACTTAATTAGCCATGTATGAAAATGCCTAACAAATATGAATATAACTTCTTCATTTCACTCTCCCAAGGATGATATGGATGTGTCAAGAACGATCCACCATCAATAACGATATGTCAAAGTGTCAAGAACGATCCACCCACCTGAACCAAAGATGTGTGAAAATTAAAACTATACAAGCACTATTTATTTGCTCCTACAAATGTCACTGCTAGCACAGCTTTTTGTCTAAGGAAGTGCTAGTTGATGGAGCTGTATGGAAATCTTGGTGATTAGCATGTTAAACTTAGGCTATTACCTCTTATTATTTTAAAGAAAAGTTTGAAAGCATGGAGGAGGAAAGGACTGGAGGCAAAGCAGGCAAAGCATCCAGGCAGCCAACAGCCTTGCTCTACCTCTGTGTCGAAGTGTCTGAGTAGAGCAGGACAGAGCTGTGCAACTTGGTCTAGGTGGACCTGCTTTCGCAGTGGGGTTGGACTAGATGATCTCCAGAGGTCCCTCCAAACCCCAGTGATTCTGTGATTCTGTGAGAGCTGCTGTGTGATGGAGAAGAGCAAAGGTCATCTGAGTGGAGTGGCAGAGGATGGGAAAAGGGATTACACTTCAGGATACGCTGCAGGGGATGAGTGAGCCAGAAGGGTCTCGACGCTGCCTTCAACTCCATCTGCCACCATGGGCTAAAGCCCTCAGGGATCAGTCCTCATAGCGGGATCAGAAATGTCTTCTCCATAACATAGCTCCTCCACAGTGTGCGTGGCATAGCAAGGTTCATTTGGGGAATCAGTACTTTAATTGGTACTGCCCTGCAATACTTTGAACATCAGTGTGGCCCTGTGCCTCCAACCAAGGAGGCAACCAAGGGCAAAGGTCTTAAAACAAAAAAGCTGTTTGTGGGCATGAGTTCCCCATTTTACCAACAAGGGAGAAGGAAGGCAGAGAAACATTCTCGAAGCGGCAGTGACTGTGGAAGAGATTTTTAGCTACCCACCTTATTTTCAGTCCTGAAGGAAATGTGTGTATCTACAGTATTTCTTCTTCCCATTAGTTGCTGATCATATTTTGTTACAGCTGTTTTAATTTTCTTCTTTTTTTTATTGACCTTTTTATGTTTTGTTCTGTTAATTATTTTTTTCCCTACAGCAGAGAAACTGCAAATACAATGTTATCATGAGTAATGTGCTGACTTTGTTTTCTTATCTACCTTAGGACATTCATTTACCCCTTCTTCACTAGAGGCAGACCCTTCCCACTGCAATTGCTTTTCTTTGGCACATTATTCTGTATCTATAATGGCTTCCTCCAGGGGTACTACCTGATTTACTGCGCTGAATATCCAAATGATTGGTGCACCGACATCAGATTTACATCAGGTAATTAGAGCTGCAGGATTCCCAAGATCTAATCTCCAAGCAATTTGGAAGCATTATGAATTATGTCCTAATCTTCACTGAACATGTGAGTCAAATCAGTTGTGATGGAAATCAACATAAAGCCTGCCTGCTGGCACAGACAAAACAAATAAATGTGCAAATAAATGACTTTTTTTTTTTTTTTTTTGCTAGGCAGCCACCTCTGAGGGCGTACAATGTAATGCACTAGTCTCAAATCACCAGCCTTGTTTTACTGACACCATGTTAAAGCCTCCCACTGCTACAGGTTGCAGAGATGCAACCTGAGGCCTCAGCTAAACAAGGATGTGCCCTTGCTCAGCCAGAAGTGTCCACCCAGCAGTAGCCATGTGCAGGCACAAACTGTGGCTTTCTCTTCCCCACCAGGAAGCTTTGCACTTGATGCAGCTATTGCAACCCAGAGAGAAAAGAAGGGCAGAACCCCAGCAGAAATGAAGCTTTAGACACAAAAGGCTCTTTTTTTCTTGTGTAAGGCGCATGGGAAGATTAGAGATCACGCACAGTCTGGTTGTATGTTCACATGTTTCCTGTATACTCTGTAGCTTAATAGCTCGGCTGAATTTCACCCTGTAAAATCCCTGAGAGAATAAATGAACAAGAGCAGCTAGATGGCATTATGCATTTGGTGCTGCACAGAGGATGTTTTTTAAACGCACACGTGGAAAGAAAGATTAACATAGAGATCTGAGGAAAAGTTTTGGTTGTGATAGGTATAAAATAACCAGGGTACTTTCTATACCATTTCAGACTGTGGATGCAAGATCAGTCTTTTCAGACAGCATCACATATTAAAATTCCCCAACATTTTTTAGTAAGATCTCCATACACAACTAAGAAAACACCACATCACATAATTTGCATGATAAATAAAACATATATTTAATGAAAATCAAGGAAATCAGCCTCAGCAGTACTTGAAATATTAAATAAAAACCAGACAGCATATTTTTCCTCCATAGACTCTTACCAACTTTCTATTGCTACTGCAAGTGTTGAGGTTTTATTGGCACTTAGTCTTTTTTCTATACTTTATAGCACCGACCACCTCTATTTCTTTCCTTGCTTCCCAATCATTGTCATTGTCAGTGTCTAATGTGGCATGAAACGTAGGGCATGTCACCTGCAGAGTCTCTCAATCAAATACCTCTAGTTTTTCAGCTAAATGGAGTATGGTCAATTAATTATTTTGGCCAGAAACTGTTAGCAGCCCTCAGTGAGTAACTACTCCACGTGCGTACCCATAGCTCTGTCCAAGCATCCTCACTGACAGTGGGCTGAGCTGCGCTGAGATGTAGATTCTCTTCCCATCTCCGGTGAAGTGCTGGATATTTTTGTCTTCCCTGTGCTTCTCTTTCCCCAGCTGTAAAATGAGAGTAATGGTACTTGGCTACAGCTCAGTGGTTATTCTGCAATAATGTTTACAGCTGTGGCTGGCTGCCACCAGCCAGCAGGGTCAGCTGGGTACTCTGTTCTCCCCCTTGATGTTCAATAAATGGGGACTGTGGCCAGCTGAGAAGTTCATCTTTTTCTCACACCAGCTGAAAGTGCTCTGGTTTTACTAACAAACCAAACCAAACCAAACCAGTGTGCTGTTGTGTTTAGAGTTGCTGTCCACACCAAAGCTATCCAATGTAGGTCATCCCAGATGACTGTGATCCCACAACTGATGCAGAGATATAGGGTTATTTGTCACCTATGCTTTTCTTGTTCAGTAGCCCTCTCAGTAGCAGCACATCATTTGACTTGAAGAAGAATCCACCTACCTTATGTCAGGTCTCCTATGTGTCTGCTTCAAAGATAAACCTGACATATGTGCTTGAGTAGGGGTAACTAGGCAGAGCTGTCTTTCTAATCAATTTCTTGTTGGTTTTTTAGGCCTCCTCTTATTTCTACTGGGAATGGGAATCAACATTCACAGTGATCTCCTGCTGCGCCAGCTGAGGAAACCTGGGGAAGTCACTTATAAGATTCCTCAAGGTATATTCTTATCCCCCACCTCCTTGGAGAAAGTAGGGCAGCAGGTTAGATAATGATTTCTGGCTTGCTTCACAGCAAAGCAACAGTATTAGCAGACATGCCAGTATTGCACAGGCACTTGGTTCAGGTTCCCCTCTGAGCTGCAGAGACTGCCATGAGCTGGCTGCACACAGTCCATGAGAAGCAACAAGAGAGTCTGGAAAACGTGAGCTGTGAGAAGTTTTAGGAAATGGGCTGGATAATTTAGAGAAGATTGAAGTGTCAGACAGAAAGAGGATTTTAGCCTTGTAAAAAGCAGCTGTAAAGAAGGAAATATTCTTCTCCAAGCCCAGGAAGAAGAAGCAGTGGACTTCTTATACTACAAAAGGCAGATTTAAAGTGTAAAGCTTAGGGGGAAAATAACACCAAAGATTGAAGGTGCAGAATTTCCTTTCCATCGCCATCGAGGTGGGGCTTGGTGAAGAGTGGCTATGGGCCAGAGCAGTGAACCAGGAAACGTCTGCCCCTGTAGAACAGTATGGATAGGGATCCAGGAGTTCCCTGAGTTTAGTGTTGGCTCCTTCTGCTGGCCTATTACAGATGGTAAAATCTCTCCCCTGGAGTTTCTCATCACCAATACTTACCTGCCTCTTGTAGACGTTCTGATTAGCTCAGGTGCAAAACTAAGATTCAGATTTTGCATTCCCCAAAGGTAGTGAAGTTGCAAAATATTTTTTAGGGCCGCAAGAGAATTTACTAATGTTAATAATTTTAATTAAATTTAATAATGGTGTTTCTTAAGCCCTTTTCCAAATGAAAAGGAAGTACTGTGAAAATGCTGGAAGCCCCAGGATTAGAATCACCTTTGATTCTTGTACTTGTAGAAGATCCTCCTTTGGCACGCCTCCGCTGACTTCAGGGCAGTGGGTTTAGGTTGCTGTTATGGGCTCTGAATAAGAAAGGTAGTGTATCCCGCTCCTGACTTTATGGGAAAGAACTTTCCATGTGCATGAGATGACTACAAAATTTACATATTTTGTCTGTTGATGCAGGGGGACTGTTTACCTATGTTTCTGGAGCCAACTACTTTGGAGAAATCGTGGAATGGTTCGGTTTTGCCATAGCAACCTGGTCCCTGCCAGCCTTCGCCTTTGCCTTTTTTACTCTTTGCTGCATTGGGCCACGTGCTTATCACCATCACAGGTATCAAACTGTTTCTTGCTGTAAGCTGCTGCTTGCTCTAGAAGTGCAGTTTGCAAAATGCCAGGGAGGGGCAGAGGAGCAGGGCTAGGATTCAAGATAAAACTGAAATTTAATGCAGTACAAGAAGTGACTGTCTAATTTGCGACTAGGCAAAAGTAAGGCAGTCAGCTGGAGCCCCTGTTGAGTCAAGTGGGCCTGACAGTCTTTTAATCCAACAGGAGTTACATCACTGCTGCCGCAGCGCTAAAGCCTCTTTTTACTGAGCCTTGTAGATGTGAACCTTTCCTAAGGGTTCCTTTGCAACCTCTGCAATCCTTCGGAGTAAACATAGCCCCCTGCTCTGAATTCCTACAGTTTCTACTTAGGTTTCTTAGGGCCTTAACATATTATCAGCTTTCACTTAATTAATTAATTAACAATTCACTTAATTAACACTTCCCTTAATTAATTAACTAATTAATAGTTACAGAATGTTCTTTTGCAGTGTAACGCAGAGGTTACCGAGCAAGGCAGTCTTAAGGTTCCTCAGCTGAGTTGTACTGAATCTGTGCAGTTTCATTGTATGTACACAGGTTCACTCTCTTGCTTGTTTTCTTTCAGGTACTATCTCAAGACATTTACGGACTATCCAAAATCAAGAAAAGCCTTGATTCCTTTTATTTTTTAATGACTGAAATATGGACTCTGTTTTCTGTTTTTATAGGGCTTTTTTCAATTCTTAGTTTTAATGTTACGTCTGACTATAATTAATTATACAAATGATTACCTGGGGTTGTAACAGACAACAACGTAATTTGAACTGAAGTTCTTGTTTTTAATTACAGGGGAAATTGCAGGTAGTTGTGGGCAAAGGGACTCCCCAAACAACATGCTTGCTTGTCAGTGGAGTTCTGCCTGTGGAAAATGGATATATAACTGCACTGATATCAGAGAAAAAGCATTGGCTAGAAAATGATGCAGAAAAATAGAAAGTTAGCCCACGACTTCAGAGAAAGTCTTCAGCAGCCACTCCAATTTATAGCACTTCTGCAGCTGTATTTTTCTGCCTCCTTGAATGCATGCCCTTGCTCTGCCAGCACTACCCTAGGTGCTGCCACACTTTAAACCAGAGTAGAGATCTCCTTTGCCAGGAAAATAACTCGGCCCATTATTTTTTGTCTAAAAGACAGCTTAGCTCCCAGAATCACAATACAAGAGGATACCTGTGCCAATGCAAGGCTGGGAGCAGTGTACCATGGCACAGAGGCAATGCGAAGTAAGCAGAGATGGAAATACGTTAAGCTGGCACTCACGAGCACAATGTCTGTGCTTCTTCTTTAAGCAATACTTTCCTTACTGTCAGATGATTAATCATCAGCCATCAGGGTTTTTTAAAATGTACTTTGTTAAAGCAATTGCACCTCTATTAGATTTGTTTTTTCTTTTGCAAATCCAGAGCTCTTTTCAGAATAAAAATTTGTCCACTCAAAACCACTCAATTGTTATTCATAAAAATATTTGAGATGGTGACGTATGACAAAAATTACAGCAGATAAAAAGCTCTGTGTTGAAGAAAATGTTCTCCAACACTGGCAGTACATTTTGTCTATGCAGAACATTTTCAAATACTCATATTAGGGAATAATAGATACTGAATTTTCACAAAAACACAGGATGTCTCCTCTTAATTTCCGAATATAGGCAGAAATTTTCCCAAAAATGCCATTAACCCAAATAGGAAGAGATGTCCTCATAGATGCTGATAGTTTTAGTTACCCTTTAGAGCATAAAATCCTGCTAAGAGTTATGCTGAGTAGCTAGAAAGAAAAAGACCACACAGCACATTCTGAACATACTACCTGCTGCTGGAGTAACCTGATTGACTGTACACAATTTTCTCTAAGACACAATAAAATGTATGTAAAACACAGACCTGTGCTAGCCTATAACTTATTATTTGTAGAAACAAGTCTCTGTGATGTTGCATACGCACTCCTGCTCACACTGGCTTCAGCCTTCTGGGCAAACTCTTCCATCTTTGCTCATATTATTAGTTGTCTTCATCACCCTAGAGCAGAGCAGCAGCTGAGGCTGGGTCCCGTTGCACTAGTCCCTGTACGGCACACAGAAGAGCTGCACTCTTTGCCATGCATAGACAAATGTGAGAGATGAAGTAAGGCGCAGGATTGTCATTGCATGGACTGTGAATTTCACATCAGCCCACAAAAATATTTCCCTTTTGTTTCCTTATTTAAATCCTCCATGTGGAATCACACTGGGAAGGAGGTTGCTGGGTGTGAAGTCAGGGACAGAAAGATGGGAGGGAATGGTGTCTTTCCCCGTGAGTGGATGCTGAGTGTGAGCTTCTGCCATGTTCCCCAGTACTGTCTGTCTTAGCAGACCCTCCTTGACAATTCCTCTTTGTGCTTTTCCCCAGCCAAAGCCTTACAAATGGTGAGAGAGCAAACAGCCTGTGGGTGCTAGTATTCCTAGCTGCCATCTCCTCCATCTATTTCTAGGCCAGGCAGAGAGCAGGGACCAAGCTTTGCCTCACCCTTTGGACAACAACAGGGCTTGTGCAGGCTTCTATGTCCTACTTACCCCTCCTGCCAGGGGGACTATTCTCTGTATTTATTTTATCTTAATATTTGCACCAGATGGACTGCTACTGCCACTGTCAGTCCCAGGTCCAGTTACTGACTGCAAGGATCTGGGGACCAGGGTGGGAGAAATGGTGCTGGCCCAAAGTGTCCCCCAAAGGGAGATGGTATACCTGCAGACTGGGGGGACCCTACAGTCTGGTACCCCTGCATGGGCCCAGCACAGGGTGCCTTGAGGTGCTTGACGGCTTGCAAGAGCAACTCCGTCCAATCTGTCATGGACCTTGGAGATGTTGGGTGAGAAGGGGCTGCAGGCAGGAAAGCAGCACGTCTTCCTTCTGCCCCCCCTGTGGCAGTTTTGGAGGACAGGAGTGACACATACGTGCTTTAAACCTCTGACAAGCAATCATTGCAGTTAATTGTGATGGAGAGGAGACACAGGCTTTCCCTGTGCTGGAAGCTGGCCCTCCCTGCAGGGACACCATCCTGCCCTGCTGTGCACAGGAATGCCCCACGAGAGCACATCTGAAGTCACAGTTCTCCTGAGAAATTTCTTTCATCATCCCTTGTTTTTACAAAGAAAAATATATTCCTCTTGACTCTGAGAGAAAAAATGCAGCAGGTATTTTCATATTCCTCTGTTCAAGCTTCTGGAGGCTATGTACACATGTGATTTCAGAGTTGACTGCAAAGTGCTTTGAAAAGCAGTACTTTTCTGACTTTCTTTGCAATGTCCTTTTGTTCTGCCAAAACCTAAGAGAAGTGTTCTCTACTGGTAAGCATTTAAAATAGTAGCTCATTCCTTTTGTCTCCTTTTGCAATACTGTTTTTCTCTTTGATTTTCTCCCATTGTTCATGTTAGTTTTCATTTATCTTTGAAAAACTTATGTGTTTGGGTGCTGTTCCCCTGGAGAGGGTCTTCCTTGGGACAGTTCTGGGTGCTGCTGCTCTGCTAGAAAGATCTCTCTTATGTGGAGCTGATAACCCAGCCTTCATCCCCGCTGGCAGCTTGCTGGAAAAATTAATCCTTTATCCCCAGGACTCTCATTAATTTAATTATTTTTGTATTGTTTAAGTACTTTTCTGAAAAGCTGACTTTCTGTAAACATGTGCTATATCACTGTGGTAATACACAAATGGCTTAATCATGCATCTGACAATTTCTTCCATGAAACGTGTGTTCTGCACCTAAGTGATCAGACAGACCACTTATTGATACCAGAATTTAGATACCTAATCTCTTCTGACAACTGAAAACAGAATTAAATGCTGTTCACTGGGAGGCAAAGAAGAGAACAATGGCACTTGCCAGCCCTCATTCCCATCTCCGTGTGCCACACACACTTCAGCCTTTGCCTGTCTTCAGTCCATGGTTCAGATGAGAAGTGACGTAAGACAGTAGAAAACCCAACTCCAGGCAACACAGAGCATTAGCAGCTATTGTTTCAAAGTACAGATTTTATATATATACAGATATACATAATATATTTACACAAAAGGCAACAAACACCGAATTTTGGCCCTTGAGTTACTGTCTTTAGGAAAAGCACTCCCCAGGGAGCTGCACTTCTACTCCCATTACCCTCCTGGAACCTCTTACACTTGGCCAAAAGCTCTGCATTTTTCTGTAGAAATGCCAAACCACTCTGTGTCCCAGAACCACAAATACCAAGGAACTCTCCCTAGGTAGGTAGAGTGCTCTAGTGGTTTGGGCTTATCAGTACCTATTTTTCATTCTTGATGATGTCATTGATTGACTGACAAACTTCAGCCAGTTATCATTTTGGGGGCTGTTTTCCTTTTATTGCTTGTCTCTGGAAATGGTCTTGAAGGCCAGGATTTGTTTTCATAGTACTTGGTAAAGCAGTCACAAACTCAATTGAGGCCTGTACATACTGATACAATACAAAGGAGACACAGCCTGTTGCATATTCTTAGGAGAGAGTATAACATTGTAATAACATGCAAGATATCCAAATGCACTGAAATGCATCTTGAGGAGATATTTCTGTGACAATAGTCACAGAAAAAGGCTAATACATGTCACCCACTGGACCTTAGAATGGGTGCTGACAGCAGAGGGATTGCATGCTTGTATTTGATTCACTTGTCAAATTAACAAAATCATTTTTAATGCAAATCATTAGAGTCTCATTTAAATCCAAGCATAGTCCTGGAAGCCTCCTATCTTCTCTTCTGCCACCTCTGGGGTCCTCCTGAACTGGTCTGATTTCTCAGAGCAGGCTTTTCTAGAGATGTCTGCTCTCAAACCCAAACACTGCTGTCCCTGTATGAATAATATGATCCAGGAAACACAAACATCTAATACTAATTCAGGGCCAGAGCCTCCCAGTGCCTCATGAGTAGTACAATACTCTGTGAGTAAAGGCATTGATGGCCACTGAGCTGCTCAAGAATATGCCATTATTCACTACAAATGGAGGGAACAAATTTGATGTTTGTGGGAGCAAAGTTGGTGGGTAGACATCAAGAAGTACCTAATGGTTACATCTGGAAAAGCAAAGGAAGATGTTCAGGTCTGGTTCTGGTTTATGTTACCACAAGCTACAAGTGCCTTTCCAATGAACCTGTCTTTAGCATTCTAGGTCTAAAAGGTAAAAGAAAATTTTAGAGAAAAACCCAGCACTTAAACACACACAGGAACACTCGGAGCAGGATCAAAGGCAAACGAGCAGGCAGGGTCCTCCTTGGACGTCAGCCATTGAAGAAGGAGAGTTGACCTTTTGATCCCTCAGCTTTTATACGGGGCATGATGTGGAAGGGATGGAATACCCCTGTTGGTCAGTTTTGGGTCACCTGTCCTGTCTGTCCCTCCTTGCAGGTGGGACCCCTTTACGCTTTTCCGTTTCCGACCCTCCAATGGGGCAAATGACGAAAATTCCCTGACCTTGGTTGTTCTAGCAATAAGGATAAACAAGGGCCTTCTCTGCATACCATCCCTTGGTATAATCAGGTCTTATCACTGCAAGACGAAACAGTTCTGAACAATGTGCTGTTAATTTCAGAGTTTAGTTAGTTAGAAGAGGCCTAACTAAGAAAGTAAAATTGTAAATCAGAAAATTGGTTCGTTTTACCTCAAACCAGGACACCCGTCCTTTTGCCAACTTGGACGGCATTCAAGTAGAGGAAACTGAGAAAATGTTCAGGGTAGATTTCTAGAGATGCAGGAAGCTGGCTCTGGCAGGCCTACACGTAATTTTAAAAGACCAGCAAACATCACTGTTGGGATTAAAAGCTGGTTTGGATGAATTAAAATATATTTCCACCAATGGAGCTGCCTGATCTAAATCCTCTTTTCCCTCTGCTGGGAATCAGGAGTCGCGCTCTGGCAGTAAATAGGAAAATATGTATTTCAGCACTGAATGTACTAATCCTGCCTTCTGTGTGGCAGGGTGAAACCTTAACCTCGCATGTCCTGGCAGCCTCGAACACCGAGAAATATTTCTGGGGGTGTTAACTGAGCTGTGTCAGGCAATCCTCTTACATGTGACACAACTTCATCTTCACAGCCAGCAAGCTAGAGCCTGAGCCTGAGTGGTTATTAGCATATCTGTAGACAAAAGTCATAAACAGAAAAATGCGGTGACTCTCCCAAAACTGAGATGGATGCCCTGGAGGCCTGCTAATAACACTGGGCTGAACTCAGGCTTGGCAACCAGCACTTTGCAGCATGTCAAATGGCAAAATTCTCCCTGACTTCAGCAAGGCTCTGGTTTCACCCGTGTTTTCTCTGTTCAGATGAATTAGTGGCCTGTAGCCAGTGATTTTGAGCACTGTCTCTACCCAGCATCCAGCCATGTGTTAGCAATAGCAACTCTGGCAAGCTTCTTTTCATAAAATGATATTGCCATTTTCCACTGTTTCTGATTGAGATTGTGTTTCACAGGTATTTTCAGAATTTCTTCTCTGCCTACTTCTTGGGCTCCCAGTGACTTACAAGGGAATTAGAACAGACTGGGTTTGTACCCCTATGCTTTTCCATTCTTTTTGTTATTGAAGTAATACTTTCCATTCTGGTTTAGCCACCACCCCAAGCAGAGACTGCCACTCCTGCAGCCCAGCTTAGAGGACCTTCTGCCCCTCTGGCAGGATGGAGGGCACACAGCTCTCTCAGCATCCTCTGATGGCAAAACCTTATGCCATTTCATCCCACTTGATTAACTTGCAGTTTGCATAGTTTTTCTCATGTTCATGTCCCCAGAACAACCTCAAAGAGTTTATGAAGTCTTCTGAAATGTGTGGTGTGTTGTTTGGGTCTGTGTCAGCAAGCCCAGCATCATCCTTCAGACTCCACCTGAGCTGGCAGTCCCTGAGCTGAGGCTTGGCTCTGTGGGGTTGATGCCCTGCCATCTCTTGCCACCTCTCCCAAGTCTTTCTTCTGCTGCCTTCAAAATGGATCTCAGCATTTACCCTCCATTTAGAAGATCTTTGGGCTTTCTGGGATGCTGCAGCTGGGATTTTGCCACCCTGGGAAATACAAGCCTGTACCCTGCATGCTTCCATTATGCACTTACAGCCTACAATCTCAGGTGGCCAGTGGAAGAAAGAAAACTAAGAGTTTCCTGCTCTAAAAACAAGAGAAATCAGAAGAGACCAGAAAAGAGCTGAATCTTTACCCTTCAGCAGGTCATGGAGGGGGCAAATACTTCCCTGTAGTCCCTGTGAGGCACAAAAGGGTTGGCTCCTGGACCAGTGCAGGGGTTGTGTGGCAGGATCAGCTGACTTAGGAGGTCAGCCCAGATCAGACAAGGACTTTCATATAGGTTTCAATGACAGTAAGAAACAGGAAAGCTACATGAGCGTGGCTGGTAAGGTCACCGATGACTTTGAGGAGGAAGTTCAGGATAGGCAGCGAAGGCAGCGGTAGAGGTAGCTCCCTCGCTGGAGAAGTCACTCCCAAATGTAGCTCTTCAAGTTAAGGATGAAGGAGCACCTTTAACAGCACCTTTAACAGCTTTGATGGGCAGCAGTGGATGGCTCTGTGTCTTCAGGGCAACATCCTTGCTCTGAGCATGGTGTTATGTTCCCTGAAGCAGTGTGATGCTAGCAGTTCATGCTGGGCTGTGAATCCCCTGGGACTCACAGTTGGCCAGTGCTCTGTTTATACCCAGTCTATCTCTGACTTATCCCAGGCTGGATGAACCACTCCTGGCTAGAAAGGCTACCAAGAAACTGTTTAGTTATTGGGCTTCCTTTATAAGGTAAGGTGGGGTCTGATGCTGCCCCAAACTTACCCATTTGTCTAAATTTATTCTGTTCTTGTGATCCAGACACCATCTGGTTATATCTAACTAATCGTTATCATTAATTTGCAACCAATATTCAGTGAAACTGATCCACAACTTCTGTCTAAGCCCTGGCTTTATGGAGCAGATGTGGCTGTACCACCGTGTTTCCTCAGTTTTTCTATCTGTGAACACATATTGTTTGAAGTCTACCAACACTGCATCACTGCTACTGGTCAGAAAACACGACAAGAATTTTGCCAGCCCCAGCCACCCCTGCTCCCCCGAGTGAAGCAGCAATTGGGAAATGAGTAAACTGCAATTTGAGTATATCAAAGGAATGATTCTGATTGTGTCAGATGCTCTGGGCAATTAGGGCATTACTGAGAGTAAAAGACCTTAAGTGTTATGGCAGGTCAGCCTGGGCATCCCCCAGGAGGGTAGCGAGGGTGTAGCCGTTTCTGACGAGAGCACCATGTTTCCTCTACCCAGCACATTTTTGTTTGGGGTTTTCTGCCATGCTGAAGCTCTGAGAGGAGGAACAGCCAAAGAGAGATGACTCATGGTCATGCTGCAGACTAGGGGATGACTCAGAGGTGGAGCTGGCCCACGGGGCTGCTGCAGCTTGTATTTCAGGGCTGGCAGAGTCAACTCTAGCAGCGGTGGGGCTAGAGAGACTCCCAACACACCATCCTCACTACCAGCCCTGATGCAGTGACTTCTTCTTGGCACCTATTAGCACATTCTCTGGCAACAAAATGTCTCAAAAGTTCACCTGCTTCCATCTGACTTAATCTTCCCTGAACACAAGTGTCCAGGCTTAGTCACAGGGTTGTAGGTGAGGGCTCAACCTCTGCCTGTATGTGGTAGCACCAAAGCCTAATGGAAATGCCTGGCCTGACACGTCTGGCAATATACTTACTTTGTTTCGCGTCTGTATCACACTGGGGACTTGTCATAGTCCTGTGGTTGATTAACACACCATGGTGAGCACCCATGACATCTGCTCAAGGCATCTCTGTGCGACTTGGAAGGACTTCCTAGTGGAGGCTTTGTCCAGCCTGGAGAACTGCTCAGCTTGAGCAGCTAATCCTTGCAAAAAGCAGCTCTTGGTACCATCCTCCAGCCAGAGCTGTTGTAGGGAGGCTGTTGTGAGAGCCAGGTGCACACTCACTCTCCTAAGATGGATGCAGTGCCCTCCCCATCCTGCTGGAGACAGACCATCTGTACGAAGATGTGTTGCACAGCTGCTACCATGGGAAGGGCTAAGAATCATATTCAGAAGGGCTCAAAAAGTAAAGCAGACTCCTTCCCTGGAAAAAAAATATATGCATCCAAGATGCAACACAGATTTATTTTCCCCTCTCTTCCTTGTGATGAGGAAGGTAACAGAAGCAACAATATATTATCCTGAATGTAAATGGGGGAAAAAAAGAGGTGTTTTGGGCCTGATCCTCTCTGAGTAGCAAGGAGTGGAGAAGACAGGCAGCTGGAGGAGCTGCTCATCAATAGCATGTTGTGTGAGTTGGGCCAAGCACTGTGTGTCACCTGCTCTTGATGCTGGGTTTGAAACCTTTTGGTATTGTCCTTTAGTTTTCTTCACCAGAAAGATGTCTCAATTGCAGCAAAGTGTGTTTAGGTGATGTTTTTGTCTCTCAATCTGAATGCATGTTGACAGTCTCACTTCCTACCAACTGCAATACTGCAATTCCCTAATTTGCCACCCCTTTGAGTGTTGTCATGTTACTAGTTTCTCAGATGGAGCATTACAAGTTTCTTACCTCCCATTCAAATTATTTGATGATAATATCATGATTGTTTTATTGCTACAGCCATAAACACCAAGCGCTGTACCAGTTTCAGTCCAAACAGCTTAAAACCTACTACAATAAAATTTATTTACTGCAATAAAATTACCATGACTAATTTGTATCTTTCCATTTGTGAAAATGTTCACACATATAGGGAATTAAATTATTTTCAGAGACAATTAGTTATTACCAGTGAATGACTATTATTTTGACTTTCACTAACAGTTGCCTATAAAGCAAGATAGGGAGGGAGAAGAACACATGTGTGTGTACCAGCTGTTGTTTCACTCTTATCCAGAAAGCATGAAGAAGTTGTTTGGCAATCACCACAAAAAGATTTTCTTTTTTCCTTTTCAAGCATAAGTATAACAGCTGATGCCTCTGGCAAGCACAATTTTTGCCCCATTGATGCTCATCCCACACAGAATTTTATAACAGACCAAAAACAAAAACAAAAAGTCACTGAAATGGCAAAAGGTGTGCAATGAGTTGAACTCATTTCCCATGGATGGCACCAAAATAAGAAACAAGAATAATCTGTAGACAAGGAGAAGTAATAGCCCTGAAACCAGCCCTGCCCCTTTCACTAACCTAGGAACAAGGACAGCAGCAGAAGAAATTGTCACTTGGCAGGGTGCTGCCCCAGATTTCCTACAAGTCCTTTTTGGCTGCTGCATCAACAACTGTGCCCCTTCTCCCTCTTGGCAGCAAGTTGCTTTCTTGATAGAAACTTTATTTATTTGTTCTACATTAAGCCATGAGAAAGTGCCCACCCTGTGACAATTAAATGACACAGTGGGGCTCTCCTACGCGTGGCTGCTTGCCTGTTCTGCTCTCTGCTGCTGCCACACTTGCAAGCTTTGTCTGGTTCAGAAATATGACATCTCTTTACCTGAGCTGACAAAGTAGATGGAAACACATCATTTTGGTGGTACACACAGTCTTTTTTCTCATGTTCAGTGTCATGGCCACAGGAACAGTTTTCTCAAGGGAAGATCTGTCAAGGAAGTTTGGGTAGTACAGCAACCAACAATCCATATAGCGCTAGCCCTGCAGAGCACCTAAACCTTTGTGAAGCAAACCCAATCCTATAACTATGTATCACACATACAAAAAAAATCACTTTCTCAGTACAGACAATCCCTGAGTTCTGATTTTTCTTCTTTTTTTTTTTTTTTTTTTACAGCCAAACTGCTCAGTTCCCTTCCTCAGCATCACCCCTGATTTCCCTCAGCTGGCTGCAGGGTTTTAACACTGTATGTAACCTCTGCAGTTTGGTTCCTAGTTTTTCTCCTTTTTATTTTGAGGACCTCAACTTTGTTCCTCTGTCTGTCTCACCAATACAATGCACTATATCTTGGTACTGTCCAGAAAGACTTCAGAGCTGAGGTAAAACAATTTGGATCAGCTCATTGGAAAAAATCTTAAAAGAAACTGACTAATACTAAGGACTTTGAATTCCCTTACTAAAAATGCAGGAGGCTAACCACAACAGAAATCTTAAGTACATAATTCTAAGTGCATGCCCAGGGATCAAGTGCATCAGTCTCCAGGGTTATGTTTCCTGAGTTACACTGGTAGTTTTTTATCTGGCAGATCTAATGGGCAACACAGTCAAAACCAAATTCTAGAACTAATCCTCCTTTACAGGGAGTTGATTTTGATGATTAAAGTAGAACATGCAGAGCAGCTAGAATCTATCATATACGGAAAGAGCTAAAATAATCTGTCATACTTTGGGACACACCATGTTCACTGAGGAGGGCAGGGGCTGGGGAGAAGGATGCCCACTCCTGCAGTTTAATTCCAGCTGAAGTGAGAGGCGCTCAGCTTGCATGCATACTATAGCAGTATAATTTGTCATTTGACCAAGTCACAATCTTGATGTGAAAAGGGCTAGGTAAAATCCAGTGATTTGTTTCATGCAGAAAGAGGGATTAGAATACTGAATTAGCCTTTTATAGCTTGAAAAATCTAGGCATCTTATTCTCCAAAGCCAGGGCTAAGCCATTGCAATTATTTTTAGGTAGAATTCTCTGTTGAAATCAATAGTGAATGTGGACTAGAAGTCAACAGTGCCATCTGGCCCTTCAGTAGGTCCTTGTATACTGTTAGCTTTGCAAAATTCCAGGCAGGTGATGTTAATCATCCAGCAGGAGCAGCTGCTGCTGGAGTTGTTCTTTGGCTGAAGTGCTGCTCAGCCTGGGCTGGCAGTTTGTCCAAAGCATATTTAATTTAGCAGTGTAACTTTTTGAGCATATTTCTTAAGAAGTGGCAGCCACTGGTATGAATAAATGCACAGATCTACTTGCCTCCCACTTAGGAGCAGATCTACTTAAACAAGTGGATGCAGGAGCTGGGATACCTGGCTATTGTTTCCAGCTCAGCATTTGATCTGTTGCATGAATTTTGGCAAGGCATTTCTCATTATAGCTGTTTGCCTTCCAGTTTTTCAAGTTGCAAGCACTTCGTGAGGCTGATTCACTTCCAGTACAAGTTACACAATGAAACCTAGCTAAACTTGCGTTCAGTGAGATCCCGGCCAGAGTCCTCTCACCAACTGGTTCTGGATTAGACACTACTGTCATATTAATGATTGTAAGTGAAATCATGCAACCTACTCACAATCTGTTGTGGATCACACAGCTGCTGATGTGTCTAACAGGTCACAAGTACTGGGTTTTCTTCCTTGCTCTGGAAATCCCTCCTAGCCTTTAAATGTGTACTCCTTTTCCGAATCCTGTGAAATTCTGGACGGAAATAACCCTTCACGGGAAGAAGATAAATACCATGCAGTTACCTGGCAGCAGGATGCCAGCTATAGTGGTGCAGCATGGCTAGTCCCATACAGACATACTGCATGTTGTGGCACTCGGGAGGAGAAGCTGGCACTGCTGGGGCTGCTGGTGGCAGGGAGGCAGCACCCTGCCCTGTGTCCCGATTGAACTATTGAAATAATTCCTAGATGCATCCACTGTTTGAGGCTTAGGGTGCAAGGAGAGGGCAAAGAAACAGGAAAATTAATTCTCTGTCAGCATTTTTTCAGGCAACCCCATGTGTTTCCCACTGGTTGAAGCTGAAAACCATACAACTTGCAGCTGAAATGTTTGCTAACAGAAGGGAGAAAACAGCAAATATACTTGTTTCCTCGTGTAAAAGAAAAACTTTTCTTACAGTCACCAAAGGAACATCAGCAGAAGTTGGCAAACAAAGTAATTTAAAATGCTCCTTGTAGGACATCAACATCCGTTTTGTTCCTGTAGCCGCACTGATTTGTTTAATTACTATCGTATAAGCTGCGGGTGTAGTTTCTGGTGGAAAAGAGCAGACAATCCAGCTGATCTCTGCCACGGGGGGTATGTTCCAATGGAGTTGGTGCTACATACAAGTTGGGACTCCCTGGCAGGGAAAACACCCCTGCCCGGAAAGCCCCTGGGAACCTCAGGCAAGGAAACTGAGTCTTTGTAGTTGAGGTAGTGGCAGTGCTGAGAGCTGCCTCAGCTGTGCCAGGGGCATGATCCCAGCACAAAGCAACCCACACATGCAGGCAGGGGCAGCCAGGCAGGAGGGAGATGAGGGCTAACCTCCACAGCCCACCTCGAGCCCAGCCAGGCATTGCACCCTGCCTGTGGATGCCCAGAGAGACCCTCAAGGTCTGGTGGCACTCAGCTCCATTTCCATCATGGCCCTTCCAGAAATATTTTCTAGCTTTGAAATGGTGGAGTAGGAGAAGCTAAAAGGACTATTTATTCACAGTGCATCTCTGTTCCCGCAGATTCAGCAGATTGAGTGATGCCTCTTCCTCTAAATTGCTCAAACCAGAGGTCACAGTGGCACTTTCAAGGGCACTGGCTTTGTGTTAGCTGTCTCTGTGTGCAAGAGAGGATGGATAACCTTTATTTTTTCAGTACTCGTGAGCTGAATCCAACAAGGCGTTGATCACTTTCTGCAAGGCGCCAAACACCCATTGACAAATGAGGTGTCCTAGCACCTCTCAGGAGGTGATCAGCATCTGGCAGAATAAAAGGCTGCAGGGCTGAGGTACCCAGACAGCCTACACAGCAATAAATTAGACATCGCAGTTGCTGTGCTGGCAGATGTATTAGTCGCTCACACAGCAGTGCTTCTCACACAGCTGGGCACACTGACATTAAACCTTACCTGCATAGGGAAACAACTCTTTCTCTCAAATATTTTCAAGAGTCACTCTGTTGCAGATGGTTCAAGGAAACATGTATACCCTGCACTCCCTTGAACACGGCCAGGAGGAACTTCTATTATTTGCTTTGTCTGTTTAGAGATGAACTGCCAGATGAGGAACCGCATGCTTTTAAAAAATCTGTACTTGACCATTGTTTCAACATACATGACAACGTTCCCTATGAAAAGAAGCCAGTCTGATTTACTTTCTTTTTTTCAGGTTCTATATTCCAGCGTTTGTGTTTTTAATATATAAGTTTTGATTTGATTGCCTCCAAGTTTTCTGGTTTGCACCTTGTGGTATTTTGACCTAAGGTCACACAGAGAGACTATAACCACCAAAGGCAATGACTAATGCCAACAATCTCCAATTGATCTCTTCTCAGCTTAAGTTTTGCTAAATTAGGTCACTCCAAATTTGAACATAGGGCAACTTTAAACCACATTACACATGCAGTATTTGCACAATGATAATGAAATGCAGTCAGCAGAGTGATTTTGGTGCCAGCAAAACAACTCCTCTGTTAATTATTGGAGTATTTTTATTTTAGACCTCATAAAGCATCTGCAGGCTAGTTTGTAGCACCTCAGCATAGCAACCCACTTCTCAGTCCCAGTGAGGCCTGTTGCTATTGTGCTGCATAATCTGAATTAAAAAATCCCTGTGCATCTGAAATCATCATGGGGAAAGTGTATTTCAAAGTTATATCTTAAGCCCTTACTCTCTAGGATTTATTTCTTTTTTTCCAAAAGTGCAAACTCATTATTTCTTTTTTTCAACATGAAAGGTGATGGGGGTTTGTCAGGGCCATAGAAGAGATCAGAAATGCAACCCCAGATCTGAAAAAAATCTCTTTTTTATTTTGTGGGAAAATCTTGATTTTGGACAAATGACCATTGAAATTTATCAGCAAAACTGTAGTCATGAAACCCATTGCACTCCAACAGTAGGATTACTTCAGCTACATTGCACACATGCTATGCAGGAACTGCTATTCTTTTCCTATATAAAGGAGTATCTGTTGTTTACACTATCAAGTATAAACCCTGATTTTCCCAAAACGTGCAATGCACACCATGTGGTACTACTGGAATGTGAACATCCCGCTTTGTTGACTGGTGGATACTTTTGTTGTGTGACTTAATTATCACATGGCACAATGAGGGACATCAGTTTTCAAAAAGGCTGGGCAAGTGAAATGCTGCTGGAGAACCTGGGGATTTCTTGTGTGGTTGGCTAACAAAAATGTGTAAAGAATTCACCTGCTGTGAATTAACTGGTGTGAAGTATATCCATCCTAGCACAACTTATCCTTAGTGTGTTTTGATACGTTGGGATTACCTGGGACATGGCAATCCCAGGCACAAATACAGGTTGGGCAGAGAATGGCTGGAGAGCAGCCTTGAGGAGAAGGACTTGAGAGTGCTCATGGTGAGAAGCTCAACATGAGCCAGCAGTGTGTGTTGGCAGCCCAGAAAGCCAACCGTATCCTGGGCTGCATCAAAGGAAGCATGACCAGCAGGTCACGGGAGGTGTTTCTCCTCCTCTACTCTGTGCTCATGAGACCCCACCTGAAGTACTGTGTACAGCTCTGGAGTCCTCAACATAGGAAGGACATAGAAATGTTGGAACAGGTCCAGCGGAGGGCCACAAAGATGATTAGAGGGATGGAACACCTCTTCTATGAAGATAGGCTGAGAGAGCTAGGCTTGTTCAGCCTGGAGAAGAGAAGGCTCCAGAGAGACCTTATTGCAGCCTTCCAGTAGCTTCCAGGAGCCTACAGGAGAGATCGGGAGAGACTCTTTGTTAAGGAGTATAGCAATAGGATGAAGGGTAACAGTTTTAAACTGAAGGGGGGGAAATTTAGATTAGATACTAGGAAGAACTTTCCTGTGAGGGTGGTAGAGACACTGGAACAGGTTGCCCAGAGAGGTTAGGAATGCCCCATTTCTACAAGTGTTTAAGGTCAAGATGGATGGGACTTTGAGCAACTTGGTCTAATGGGAGGTGTCCCTGCCCATGGCAGGGAGGTTGGAACTCGATGATCTTTAAGGTCCCTTCCAATCATCATTCTATGATTCATTTTAGACACATTGAAGAAACCCTGTAACTTTACCTGCAAGAACCTAAAAAGAAATATAAGAAGATGGGTAAGCAAATGTGGATTATGAACTTCCCTATAAAGAACTGTGATATATAATTAGAGACTCTTGCATCTGGGGAGGCTTTTTTCCCTTTCATTTCATGATCAGCGTGGATAATTGGAAGGTCTCAGAGCAGTCTAACAAGTGCAACATATGGGAGAATCTCACTTTAAAGAGATTTGACTGTGCACTAAACAAGGTGTAGCAGCAGCAGCTTCCCAACCCTTGATGAACACAGCCATTCTTCCCAGCCATTGGCAGCAATCTAAAAGTGAAGCTCTCTTCCTTGCAATTTGTCTAGGTTTCCTCTAATGCTAGAGGGAGACCCAGGCAACTCAGAGGGATGTTCATGCTGATCCACCCAGTGTCTCTCCTGCGATGGGACAAACAAGGTCTCCTGAAGTGCATACTTCTTCCTCCAGCTGTGCAGGGAGCTCAGATTACTTCTGCAATTTATTGGCAGTGGTGTTGTAGGTGGGAGGGTGTAAGGTCCTGGGCACTACACGGTTGTGTGTGAGGGAAATTTGACTTATGGATCAGTCAGCATAGCTGAAGAAAAACAGTATTTTGGGCACACTGAAACTAGATATTCATCTTTCATATGGCTAAAGTTAGATGACATAAATCCCGTCCTACTGATCAGTTTGTTTCTAGAAGCAATCATCTCCCTTTATGGTACATCTACATTCCTTCTCAGCCTTGCTATTGACAGAATGATATTAATTTGATGTTAACATCAAATGATGTTAATGTGTTGTGTAGAAACACTTGTATTTGAGGATAAAAATCCTGCTTGTGTGGCAATGTAAAATATTGGAATCCTTCATTTCCTCACTTCTAAGTGACTGCTTTTTGTAGGTTTTACATAGGTGACATGGTTTCCCTACATTATTTAATGAAAAGCCTGAATAGCATTGGTCAAGCTACTAATATTACTCAGAGGTTCCCGCCTCTCTGAAACCAGACCTTATAGCAATTGTCTTCTCTCTGCTGCTCAGTTAAGAACACATGTATGCAAACTAAGTGTTAGAGCAAAGACAGGTGTTTTCAGCACCACAGCTCCCACCAAACCTGCTAATTACAGGACTTCCCCAATTGCCATGCACCTTCCTGTCCTAGCTTGGAATTTAAGGGCAGAGAAACCACATTTTTAATCAGCACGAGGAGGATGTCAAGGCTTCAAACAATTGCCCCCAATGGAAAATAAAAAAAAATAAAAACTTCACAATATATATTTTTTTAATGCATAAAATGCAGCTGGAAGTATTTCTGACAATCAAGCTGCAACATTTTTTACAGATTAAACCAAGACACGACCAATACATACTACCCTGCTCAAGAAAGCAGTTTTCAAGGTCTCCTTAGGGCTCTTTGTCTGCTTGAACTGAAATGCAGATGTCTCTCTATCTCTCCTTCTCCTTTTTTCTTATGGCTGCGTGACTGTCTACTAACCGCAGTTCCAACTACCATTTTAATTTCTCTTTCTCTGGAAATTCTGGAGTGCCTCTCTTTATATTAAATTATTGCCGCTCCAGTGGAGAACAGAAGAGATACTGTTATGCTATTTTTGGTTGATTACATTTCTAATTACTTTGAGTTTGATACTGAAAAGCACTAATTAATGTTTTTAATGTGTTATATTAGTAATGCCCTACAATAGAAATAATACCATTTTAAAAGGAAAATAGAAAATATTTATTGCCAACGAAATATAGTAGAATTAAAGGCTGAGAATATTTGTAAGTATAGAACTAATTGCTATTATCTCATAACCAGGCATTCTAAATCCAGAAAATTAAATTAAGATTAGTCTTTTAAAACCCATGAAACATAGTGAAATGAAAAATATTCTCAGTTGAAACATTTCACAGTGAAATCTCTCAAACAGCTCAAATGCCTGTCTGTTGTGTTTTAGGCTTTTTAATATTTGGCTTCAAGGACACTAGATGTTTTCCAAAAAGACTCTTCCTGTGTAATTACTTAAAGGCAATATTTAATTCTTGTTTTTAAACTATTATCCTTGTAATTACATATTTGGATAAGTATAACCACATCTCTGAGCATTCTCTGTTTATAAACATTTCTGTGCTTGAAAATCATTATTACACCACTGCAGAATTTTCTTTCTTGTTTCACCTTTATGTCCCTGATATACACTTACAGTCTGAAATTCATTTTAACACTGGGTTTTCTTCTCCTGAGGATTTGCTTAATTTTGGTACAGCTTATGAAAATTTCAGACTTTGAGCACCGAGAAGTGATTGTAGAGGATGAAGCAGTTTCCATTTTAGCTTTTTGAAGCAGATTGACAGATACTGAAGCGCAACACAGAGGCAAAAGTGGATGTCGACTGGTTACTCTGGAGTGACAGTCGCACAGCAGTGCCAGGGCAGCTCAAAGCCACAGACCGTGCTACTGAGTCTCACCCATAATTAGATATTGACTTATTGACTTGGCAGGAAGGCTGTGCTGCCCAGGATGCCACCAAAGAGCCTGAGCCCCATCTCTGGCTCCCTGTAATTCAAAAACTACTTGTGGGCTCTTTCCCCAGCTCCCCCAGAGCAGAGAGTCTGCCTTGGTGGGGAGTGGAGAGGTGCTGGAGCCCTTCCCTGCACCCAGTGCTGTGCTCCAAGGCTGCACGCTCCTCTGGGAGGGAATAGTGCCAGGGCTGGGTATCCCTGTAGAGTCCACCAGCATGCAGCCCCCAGCACCCACAGCTGTACGGCAGCAGGCAGTGACCAGTGGAGTCAATGCTTGGCTTTCAGGGGGACCCATTTTGGAGCTCCTGTGCTGCTGCAGTGGTGGCTCCACTTGGTCCTTACCCAGCCCTAACAATGAAATTTGGCAATCACTAACTAAGCTAATAAGAACATTAGCTTTCAAATATAGCTTGTCCACTAAGTTTTCAACAGTCTTGACTGCATGAAACCTGGTCACATCTTGTACATCAAGCAGCCTGATTTTTCCAGCTTAGCTGAACATTTCAATTTCCATACCATTTGTGTACAATTTCAGTTGCAGCATCTCCCCTCTTCACTGCATCTTCCTTCCTTCTTCCATCTTCTATTTGAACAGGATCTCATTGCTTTCTTCCAGTGTTTTGACTTTGGACACCCTCCCCTATCCCAGCCCATTGTCTCACATCCACTTCCACTTATCCCTCTATAATTCTTTGCTGGTGTCACAAACAGAAGGGCTCTCTCCCTTTTTTTTTTTCCATCCTCTAGCTCCTCTGCTTGCTCCTGATTCCACCTCTCTTCTCCTTAATTGCCTCACTCTCATTTTATCTCTTTAATTGCTCACCCTTCTCTGGCTCTTCATCATTTCAATAGATGCATCTGTTAATCCTCTTACTGTTTACAAACATCCAACCTCCCTCTCCTGCCCCTGATAACTACTCTTTGAACATTTTCTCTTTCTTTTAAACAACACGCACCTCAGTTCTCTTTGCTTTGTAAGCTCAGTGAAAGCCTGGAGTCCTCCTCCTGCGGCTCCTTCTCCCTCCCTGGGCCTCTGCCCCTGCACTCAGCATTGCTTTGGTGGGAGCCTTGGATGACCTCCTCTTAGGCAGCTCCAGCTCTCCCCTACATCTGTGTTTGCCCATCAGGCACTTGCCACAAGTCAACTGAACTTCTCTCCCTGAAAGGTTATTCCCTCCATCTTTCACAGCTTTCCCCTTTCCCTTTCCTCACTCGACCAGCATGGCTTTTCCTCTTTATCTCACTCACCAGACTCCAGCACAGGTCCTATAAAGTTCTGTCCTTGTCTTCTTTTTCTTCTTTGCCTTATCTCTGGGTAATCCCAACCGCAAACACAAATTCAGCTGCTGAGCAACTTAAAGATCCAGTGCTCTATTCAGATCAGTCTCTCAAGGGGAGATTAACCTGACCAAAAATAAAAGGGTACAGTGCAGGTGTCTGCACCTGCATTGGCCATCTAGGCTCCCTTTACTGCTAATCCTGTAGGAGGTTTCAAAAGCAGATGAATGGCACTCAGGAAAATCCTGTTCCACTCCCCTACCAAAACAAGGGGACCAGCTGGGTAGCTCTAATGACTATGACTGCACCGTGGATACTTCAAACTGGGCAAGATGAATGCCAGACTGTGTTTTCAAATGCAGCCTTGCCAGCCTCTCTGACACCTGCCCTGGTAAGCCTTGCTGGCAGCTCAGGCTCAGGCTGGCTAAAACAGACCACTTCATCAAGGTGCTCCTCAGCCACTGTTTAGGCTGGTGTTCAGGCATGCCTGTAACTGGTGTGTGTGTGTCTTTGGTCCAGACCACTCCCTGTGGACTTATCCAGCTCGCATCTGAGCCTTGCAAGGTCTGTTCTCTCGAAAATTCCTGACATGGAGCCTTTCTGTCTCCATCTGTACAGCTGAGGCTCTCATCCAAGCTGTTATCACTTTGCATTGTTCTTACTGTGGAAGCACTTGTCCGTAATGAGGGCGACCCTGTCCTGCACATATTCACTCTAAATGCCTTGGCAAAGGATATGGCTTGAGCTGGTCCTCTGTGCTGCCATGCCTATCTTTGCATATCTCCCCTAGCTCCCTCCTCTCTGTCACATCAGATGAGAGGCGCTTATCCTCACTTTCAAAACCACACCAGCTCTCGTCTCATGCACAGCCTCTCATGCGTAACAGAGAGTCAGCCCTGCCATCACCCATCAGCTGATGGTATCATCCTGCTCGCTATATTGTTGTGCTGGGAGGAGCTGCCTGCACTCACATCTTCAAAATTCCCCTTTTCCTTGCACAAAACACTTGACAAGGGTTGGGCTTCCTTTTGTGCAGGCAAATACTGTCTCACCAATGCTCCGTGGCTGTGCGCAACCTCTCCTATTAGGTCAGGAGCCAGACTGACCCGTGTGACTTCATTGCCTGGCACAGCCCATACATTGCTGGGCTCTTTGTCCATGACCAGTGCTCTTACACGCTATGAATTAATAGATCTAAAATGGCAAGAGCAGCTACCGAGTCACGATCAGCATTTGCATAATAATATAAAAAATTAACCTTAAGAGGCACAGCTGTGATTTAGAGATAATGCATGCTGTTAGTAGTGCTGGGAGAAATTGAATGTATTTGTCGCTCCTTTGATGATCCTGCCACTTCTTGGAAGCACTGCAGATTTATTAATATCTGAAAACATCTGTTTTAAAGACAAAGAGTATTTTGACCATGTTACAATAAATATTCTCAAAGCTACAGCATTAGACTTGCACTTTTTGCTTCATACTTGTGAAATGTGTTCCCCTGATTCGTGTCGATATGGAACAATGCTAAGGCTGCAGGGTAAAATGTTGACCCTCTCTGTGTATCATTCTGTTTGTTCCTGTGTAAACAAGGGCTTAGAAGAAGCAGGATGGTATGTGTATGGTTCCTCGCAAAAAAAAACTGTCAAACTTTCTACTGGTTTTGTTGGCATAGTGCTGGGCAGGGAAGGTCTGCGGGGCGCATGTATGGCCTCTGGAGTCGTCCTGGGGGCGAGCTGAGGAGGACTGCTGATTTCATCCACCGACCACCAGGTAGGAGTCAAGAAGACCCCAGTGGGTGAGGAGGGCATGCGCCAAAGAAGATTCGAGAACTCATTAGCATAGACCAACCTCTTCTCGGGAATATGTATTAGCGGAATGGATATAAACCGGAAACGGGAATTG
>VZRU01014875.1:17870-120882 GCA_013398155.1 Pedionomus torquatus
CCCCGCACCCTGCCCCGCACCCTGCCCCGCACCGGCGCCGTTTTCCCCAGCCGGTAGCGAGGGCGGGTTGTGTCCCGGGCGGGTGTGTGTGGGGTGGGTGCCCCCCAGCCCGGGGACGCGCGGGGTTGGTGGGGGGCGTCTCGCTGGTGGCGGTGAAAAGGACGTTTGTCTCGGGAGGAGAGTGCGGTTTCAGGCACTGGCGGACAGTAAATGCAAAGAATTGACAGAAAATCTTGCTGAAGTGCATCTGCAGTCTTGCATCTCCACAGTCTTTCCACGTCTGGCACCAGGCGGCATAAATGCCCTTTTTTTTTCTTTTCTTTTCTNCCTTCTCTTCTTGGCTGCCTGGTCCAGCCACTTGCCACGGGTTTCCTCTGCCTGCAGCCGGGGCATCGGGATCAGGGCCCCTCTCGCCAAACCGTTTGTCTTGTTCCCGGGCTGGTGGTCCTCTTCCATGAGTTTGTTCTCTGTGGTCAGCTAAATGTGTCCGTCACCCCCAAAAATCAAGAGAGGGAAAGCGCAAGAGAAGTGGAAGCATCTTTCCGGGGGGAGTGTTGCCAAGTGTGAGAAGAAACGGGGCGGCAGCCTGCTGCTGTCAACAAATGACTAGTTTCTCTCAATCAAGGCGCACTCTTAAACATTGTGAAACGGCCTAAAAAAGGGAAGAAATTACTGCTTTGTAGCAACATGGGCCTTTTCTAGGTCTGTCTGTTCCTGAGTTGTCATGGAGACGTGCAAAATAAAACGGAGCTGGAAATTCCCACGGGAAGAGTGGGGGGATCCTTTACAGATAGGGATTGATGAGGTTTGAGAAGTGCTTTGGAAATCTAGGTGGTAACTTCTTGCCGACTGTCAATTGGCAAGAAGTCTGTTTGATCTCTGTTGTCTGTCTGAGACCATGCCTTTGGTGTAATTTCAGAATTGGGTTATTTGGAGCAAACCATGACTCTGCTTTCAGCCAAGTAGGTCTCTGTGGTGAATTTTAACAAAACTGCAGCCATCTAGTAATACATCACCAGACATCACGTACCAACAGCAGCTCATTACTGAAGTTACTTCCCTTCTTTTTAATTAATCACAGCTATGCACGAGTCTGAAAGTTCTGCAGCATCACGTTCTAGACGTGAAAAGAAGTCTAGAAGAGGCCAGCAGGAAGCACTGGAACGTCTGAAAAAAGCCAAAGCTGGAGAAAAAATAAAATATGAGGTGAAAATTCCTTGTCTTTTCTTTTTAATAAAAAGGGAGCCGAGATGCTCAGCTATCCATTATATATATAAAAATTATGGAAAAGAGAATCTGCCTTGCAGATCAGCTTTTTTTGTTTGTTTGTTTTTTTTGAAGGTGTATGTTTTTTGGAATGAAACTGTAATTGTTTTGCAACTTTCTAGTTTATTTGTTTCTTTCTGTTTTCAAGACTAAACCAATTTTATGAACTGCGGTCAGACATGCTTGATAACTGTGTCATAGACAAGGGCCAACTTTTCAAATGTAATTGCATAATTAATGTCATGATAGGAAGTACTTTTTTTTAAACTTCAAATTATTTTAAACATTAATTAGTTTCACATGACTGAAGTCAATTCGTATTGATACACTGTGTTCCCACAAAGAAACCAAAATTTAAGTATTTAACTGATAGAACTGAAATCTGGATGTGTAACATTGGTGCTGCTCAATTGTAATGCCAACAGGAAGGGACTTTCACAGTAAGGTGGATAAATATAAAGAAGCCTGGAGTGCTTAGATCATTAACATGCAAGTTCAGTCTGAATCACAGAAGAACATCTTCAGCATTATGCTTGGGCATATCACATCACCTTCCTGTTCCAGTGTACTGTGATAATTTTTAAAATTGTTAACTTAACTTTTGTCACTGCCCAAAGAGACACTTAAACTGAATGAGTAACTGCCCTTGCTGGTTGTGAACAACGTAACGGTGTAGGAAAACGTGCATTTCTAGGAAACTTGATATTCTTAGTAATACAATGGTCCAAGAACTCTTAATCCTCAGTATAGCTTAACCGTAGGTTGAGGAGTTCACAAGTGTTTATGATGAAATAGACGAGGAAGAATACTCCAAGATGGTCAGAGAACGTCAGGATGATGACTGGATTGTTGATGACGGTAAGTTAAGATTCATTGGAAAGTTATTTTTGATTATAGTGTTAAAACCCAATCGGGCTTCATAATGTTCATGACTCGAGATGAGTTGTAGTTAGCACATTCTTACAAATTGTTTTAGGAGACAATAAAAATTTAAGTGTTTATATGGAAATGAATCTTTTGCATTGTTCTCGTAGTGACGTATTAAGATGGTAATGAAAAGGTTTCCATCGAGAACTGGCTTTGAGATTTCATTTTCAGTTAATAGTGATGTAACTTTAAAAAGAAGTACTGTAATTGAGAATTTCTAATTAAACACACAATATATTTACTCATAAAAGATAAACCTGAGTGCTCTAGTTTTTAACACTTTTGTGCTCATAACTTTTGCTCTGTATTAAAGGGAAAAAAGTTTGAACTTGTAAACCTTTGGATTATGAATATATTTAGAAATGTCAGAAGAAAAAATTTTAAACATGTATTTTCAATGATTTGTTCTTCTACAGATGGGATAGGTTATGTAGAAGATGGAAGGGAAATATTTGATGAAGATTTAGATGATGATGCTCTTGTTTCTAGTAAGAAAGGTGAGTTGAAAATGACTACTGTAGGAAGATTTCCAGTGGCTTTTAAAAGGTGCCTAAAATAGGTATGTGGTGAATATGGCCAAATGAAACTCTACTTGAAGTTCTGTAGTTCTGTGCTTGTGACTGTGGATTTTGTTTAGCCCCTGTGATGCAGAAGAGAGAGGTCCACAAATTGAGGCCAAATCACTGCAAACTAATTCAGCATTCATGGGGCAATTTTGTTTGCTTCTAGAATAAATGCACCTGGGAATGACCTTGGTTTCCAAAGCCTGAAAGTATCTGAAGGATGTGTGGTCTCCCTTGCCACTAAAATGCTTGCATGCTTTTAAAGTTCTGGGATCAAATGATTTTGCTAACTTGTATGAAGTTGGTGGCAAACTAAGAAATTGAATCTGATGTTGTAAATCCAATTTAGTGATAAACTCATGGACACTATGGTTTTTCCTGAAGATGCTTCCACATGAAGTATCTTGAGCCTTTTTCTGGAGTATGAACTTGAGTATGCAAAGAGCATCTTTGATGTGGCTAGGAAAGATAATGTGCTGATAGGGCTTTGATTTTTCTGTTGTGTGAGCATGACAGCTGTTACAAAGCTGGCAGCAACGGAAAGGTGATTAGGCTTCATTTCAGCCAGCATTGTAAAAGTGAAAGAAGTAGACTACCTCAGCTATCCCTGCTAATACCTGAACCCTTTAGCATTGAGCTTTTCTGATGTAAAATTCACAATGTTATATTTTTCTGTAGGAAAAGGTGGCAAAACATCTACGGTTGATAAAAAGAACATGAAAAAGTCTGTGGTGTCAAAGCCAAACACAATTAAGTCTATGTTTATAGCCAGTGCTGGGAAGAAAACCACAGATGTAAGTTTTTACATATTTGAATTTAAAGATTTCCAACTTGTTTGCAGTGTTTTAGTGGGAGTGGAGTAAAGCAATGGCTTGTTTCAGTTTCTTGTGTCTAGCAAGAGATAAACTTCTGTTCCAGTCTCTTGTGTGTGGAGCATTCCTGAAAATGTGTGTGTGCTTTGTAGAAACCCTTTAGTTGTTTGCTGCTGGTCTCCTGATTGGGTTTGCACATATAACTAAGAACTGTTTGGCTGATCTATTATCTTACAGAAAACTGTGGACTTGTCAAAGGATGATTTATTAGGGGATATTCTTCAAGATCTTAATGCTGAAGTAAGTATATTAATGAAATCTGATAGAAACACCTTAATCCATTCACTTTTCTTGCAGTGGAACGTATCAAGAAAATGAAAGTTCTTCCTAGAACTAGACCATTTAAGATTGATTTCTCCCATAGCACATCTGCTTGGTATATTCCATGTATGTATGAAGTCTACCTGTTGTCTCCACCATACAGAAGTTGCACAACTGTATTGGTTTGATAAGCCAAAAGTACTATGTCCTGATTAGAGAGGGTTTTATATTAATGTGATGTAGAGCCTGTGTTACTGCAGCCTTCCAGGTATTAGCCAGCTTGGAATGAAACAGGATTTACCCGCATCTGAGTCATCTATACCATATACATGTATCACCATGCTCCAGCCAGTATGCTGTAGAATATTTACATCTGGTGTGTATGGGCTCATGAGATGTGCTGAGGGAGGACTGTTTCAGCAGATGATGTGGCCTGAATTTCTGTCTGCCGCCTCCTGCTTTCGATAGTTTCCTGCAGAGAACCAGATTAACACTTCCTCCAAGTCAGGAGTGCAGGATGGCTGCTGTGGCAGGGTTGCACTGTCTCAAAGGAAGCTGTTCCTCATCACAAATGGTTTTTCAATGAGTTAACGCCTCTTAGCAGGATTTCTTAGAAGTGAAAGGATTGGCCATGTGCAAACTGTGAAACTGCTGCCATGGTGAAACGCTGGACTGAAATTTGTTGCATCATAGTAAGCATAGTGTTTTTACAGAGCAGTAAGAGGGGTATAGATGTTCTAATGTGAAGTCATTCTGTTGTTTTTTCTTGCATACTGTATACTCCTCCCTATGACATCTGATTGAATGCTACATTATCTTAGGCTATCAAGAACCCTCAAATAATTAAGCAGATGCATTTTAATGCTGTCAAATTGTGGAGCGTTGATTAGGGGAAATAATGCTAGTAATGACACTATAGCTTCCACTTAAATAGTAGTTCACTTTTTTTTTTTGCTTTATTGTTTGTTCTCTAAAATTTCTTTTGTTATTAACTGTTGATAAGGATGAGTGTAAAATATCTGTGCATGTAAATAAATTAAAATGGGTTTTTCTCTAGAGAAACAGTGCTGAAAGAGCACTTCTGACTTTAAGATACGTGTGCTCAGTACTACTATGTGTTACAGTAGACATGAAGAATATTGCACCAGGTAGCCTGATACTTGTGAATTAACACTTGTGTAATTTTTAATTAAAAAATTAACTATTGAAATGCCCACTGTTTGTAAAATGTTTCACTTATTGATGACTATTTTTCTCTCAAACTTTAACAAAAAATCTAGTATCTGTCTTCATGGACTGATTGCTCAGATAACTTTTTATGCTGTTGAGTTGTATATAAGGAGTTGTGCTCTCTTGGCAAATGAGAAATACTTGAGGCTGTGTTTCTCTTTGATGGAAAATGTTACTAACTGAGGCAAAAGACAACACTAAACAACACCTTTTTGTGATTTTTTTCTCTTTTATTTCAATATTCAGACTGTTCAGATAAGCCCACCACCTGTTACAATGCTGAAAAGGAAAAGAATTGCTGGAGTACCACTGAATCCTTTCTCAGTGCAGTCCCAAACTCCGAAGGTAAAGGAAAAAATTTAAATAAGTTTTCATCAATATGAATTAGTCTGTATTGTGGTTGATTTGAATATGGTTGTCTTATTTCTCTTAATAGAAATTACCTTTCTCATTAGCTTCCTTAGCAATGTTATGTGTAACTTCATGCATTTTATGTCTTTCCCTCTCCATGTTAATACATAATCAGAATACAGCCTTTTCTGTATCTTTAGTGTAAGTAGTAGTTTACAGCTATTACATTTGACAGGTGAAACTGTTTTTATAATGTTAGATGCATCACATGAAGATGAGCTTCTACTTTGTCTCTTTTTTTGTGAGAGGAGAAAATATCCTTGTAGCAACGCAAGGATAATGGGGTGTGAAGTAAGCAGAAGAAAGAGTATTTGTGGGTGTGGAAAAGGATAAAACCTTCATCTTCTGCAAAAATGGAAAGCAAATGGAAGCTAGGGATAGAAATTTACCCTAGTGGAAAATTTTGGAGTGAATGGGGGAATAGGCTGCTAAGGATGGAAAGCCAACATTTTGTTAAGAGTTCCGATAAATGAGAAGGACTTTGTAACTGGAAATACATCGAGATATTTGGTAAGAATCTGTAGAGCACAAATGGACTATGGCAGATAAATGTGACTTGTGTAATAGTCACATCAACTCTTATGTTGAAAATAATCACCAGTGGCACTTGTTTGAACAGTTGTGTTGGAGTTTAGAAGTAATTGAAAAAGAAAAAAAAATAAAAATCCGGGGGTGGGGGGGAGAGACAGTAAGAGATCATCTTTGTCTTTATGATGCAAAACAGTGGTCACTATTGTAGAGACATTAAGGCAATTAATTCCCAGGCAGGCTGCTCAGGAGATAGCTCCTGTGGTCTTAGGAGAAGAGACTGAGGATCTTAGACAAGGAAACAGATGAAGAGGACAAAGAGCACAACCTTAGAAAATGAATGGGCATAAAAAGCAAAATAGCGGTGATGCTTTCTACTCCAGGAGATGAGCAGAGATAGAAGTATGAACAAATTCATTTGACTGAGCTAGCAAAAAATTGTTGGTGAGGGTAGATAAAGTAATACTTGCTTTCTGTTTATGGCTTATTGACTTTGTTATTGATCATAGCAGAAGTAGGTGAACTGAGGTTAAAATTCTAGAAATGACCATGTGCAACTCTAAATTCTATGTCTGCAAATAAGAGCTTTCCTCAAAGATAGAGGTTTTGGACCTTGCTGCAGGTTAAGGGCCTGCAGATGCAGAGACCTGTTGTTCATTGTGGAGGCCACTTCATACTCACCTTCTCTAAGAAGAGATTCTGTTGCTGTGGCCATAATAATATCCAGTTTAAAAAACAAATCGTGCTTGTTGTCTTGGAGTTCACGCTTGCAGACCACACTGAAATTTGGTTTCTTTGTTTTCCTTACACTCCTGGTCATGTCTGTGGCATGAAGAAATCCAGCGGAGACACACTCTGCTCTCTAGTGCTATGGTGTGCTGTAGACATCTTTACATCTGTTCCTATCAGTAATGAGTTCAACTGCTGTATTTGCCTCCCCCAGGTGTTTTAGGCTCAGTCCATTCAGGCTCAGAATGGCATATTGTCACATACTCAGTTGACACAGAGGTTTTAATTTAGGAATTAGTAGTAGTGTATGTAGGAAGTAGTAGTAGTGCTATGTGAGAAAAATAGTAAAAGTAACTACAGACTTAATTAGATGTCAACCACGGCCTGTTGTAAACTGTTTTTTAAAATTATAGTAGAAACACGTTACAGCATAAATGATACTATAGAATTTAAAATTTGCTTTTGAGGAGTTTTAGTTATCCTGCTGCAAAATATGTGGAGCTTTTCCTCTAGCTAGTTACTGGTTCTGCAAATGCTGAGTGCTAAGATTTTGGGTTTTTTCCCTTTTTGGCTCTTTAGAGAATCTTTTTAACTCATGGCTAAAATGTCTTTCAGGTAATCACGCCTATATCAAAGAAAGCTTCTGCTCATCTCAGAAAGCAAGCTCTTTCTCCAGCTTCATTTCATCCTAAACGTCCCAATTACACAGCAAAATCTGTCATAGCCTCTGAAAATGAGGATACCGTGTATGTGCAAAAAGCTACAGAAAATGGGGGAATAGTGAAGACAGTAGAAGAGAAAGCTATTGAAGGTATCAAAAAGAAATCAAAACTGAGTTCTGGGAAGTCTTTAAATATGGCTTGTTAGTGCTAAAGCACTTCTTAGTTTATACTGGTTAGATGCTTAGCTTAAATGTGATATTTTGTTTGTGTATTAATACTGTTATTCATGCATATAGTGTGCTGTCTGTGCGTACTACTGTAGTATACAATGTGTCATTTTAATGACTCAAGGCTTTAGTTCTGTGTACTACACTTCCAGATGATGATCAGGGAATGATGGATTTTGATGAGGGGGACTTTGATGAACCTATGGAAGCAGAGCATGTGGAAACTGTACCTGAGACAGTTGAGAACTTGAAGAGAGACAAGGAAATTGAAAAGAAAGAGACAGAGCAGCTGGAATCAGAGAAGAAACAGACATCTGTCTTGTAAGAATCTCTTTTTTTAAGCCATAGATTTCTCTTCATGTTTGTCTTTGCCAAAGGGGTAACTGATACAGACAGAATGATGATAATGCTATGCGGTGTTTTATTTTTGTAGTGATGTTAAAAATGGTAATGTTGAATAGTCTGATAGCTACTTAACTGAAAATACTTGATATTCTTGGGATTTAGTACATGACAACACATTTCAGTACAGTGAGGTGGCTCAGTGTGGGTGCTGAACAGTGAATTTTGCTGACAATAAGCAAAGATGAAAAGTTGCTAACAATGCTTGTTCTAAGCAACCATGAAAGTATTTTGTAATGTTAGTTGTAGTTAAAAGTATTGTTGCTAGAAATAATTTCACATGGTGAACAGCCGTATCTTTGAAAATAGGAAAAAAGGAGGGTTTTCCCCATTATTTTTTTTGTTTAGAAGAATCTTGAATCATATGTTTCCATACCTTTAAACTGTAAAATATTTTAATGATCAAAGAGACTTAAACACTTAATGACCGAAAAAGTGATTTTGTTGAAATAATCTGTTTTTCCCTTTAAACAGCTTGTACAGATGGATGGATGTATTTGTTATGTAAATGCTTGAATGACCAAGGCTGGTCAAGAATAACTACTACAAGAATGACTTCTAAAGCCTGTGTGTTGCGTACTGAGAACCATATTTGTTTTGTGGGTTTCTCTCTTTGTCACTCCATCCTTCTTTTCAGAAGAAATCTGAGGAAACAAAGCTGTTTGTAACGTTGCACAGTTGTGGAAAGAACAATAAAAGGCCTGAGAATATAGAGCTGAAATGAAGAGTGGTGGCTATAGAAAAGGCACAACTTTAATTTTTGTTTTTTCTTCTGCAAAACCTGCAGAAGTTGTTCTCTCCCAGATATCTCATGTTGGGACAGAATTGATGAGGACGAAGCTGATGTAGGAGTGGCAGAAGTTCAGCTGGACCCCAATCTCCTTCCACTTGTGAACGGGGAAAATGATGATCAAGTCTTAAGATTTTATTGGCTGGATGCTTATGAAGATCAATACAGTCAGCCAGGTAACTATTCAATGAAAGGCAGAAAATGCCATTCTGATTCTTTCTATGGAACTGGGATTTTCAGAGTTGCCTTAACTATGTCTATGTACCCTGTCTCTCTGTGCTTTCTAGCTTCTACGTTGATGTCTGTTTTTTCCACCCCTGGTCCCCAGTAGTAGGGAGGTACAAAGGGAACAACTAGCACTTCTCAGTGTTGGTGACCCACTGGCCTTCTTAAAACCCTGCACACTCCAGAAGTAAGATATTTTTAATTTCTTACTCAGCAGTGCAACAATGGAGTGTGCTTTCTCCTTATTTCTGGAAATGTAACTTAAAATTTTGATGGATTGTTAGAAAGTCTACAATAGCAGTAGCATGATTTTATACTAAGGAAAGGTATGCCTGTCAAGTGAGGAAGGTGGCCAGAGAAAATTAAAGCTCTTCTAGATCCCTTTATTTGAACTGTCTAAATCTTGAAGACTGTCTCTGTATTAACATCTCTCAGGTTTGTTGTGCAGTTGAAGTGTGAATCCTGGCTCTCATAATCTTCAAAACTGCAGCATTCTGATCTCAGCCCTAACAAAAGAAGTCCTATTCACGTCTATTCTGAGCACTTCCCATCCATCCTGTTATTTCATCAGCAGCTTAGGTTTCTAATTTGTGCTTCATGTAGGTTTACCGGAAGGTTCTTCCATATGTTGTTGAAGGTTTTTTGGGATGATGCTGTAAGCATTGAGTCAGATACATTTCTCTCTTACACCTTTTGTTGTGAGTTGGGATGCCAAACTTAAATATGAGACTGTGCTGGGCTGAACAGCTTGGTGATGGGAGCGGTAATCATATCATAATAATCATAGATATCTTGATGAAATCAATGGCTCTAATATAAAATTGCTACTTTTAAAGACCCCGCTATTGTTCTTTTTCTTTTTCTTTTTGTCTTCTAAGTCAGTGGTTGCTGAATGGGACATAATTATGAAAGGATTTCTGTTCCTCGCATGCAAGGAGTGTTCTTTTCTCATTATGACTTTTTCAGGATTGAATAATAAAGGCTGCACCTGTTTTCAATTAGTAGAGTAGAAGGGAAAATTTTGATACTGCTTTTTGTTTAACATGTTCATGATCTTTGTTTATGCCTCATTTGCTGTGATGTCAAATGCATTGCCTGAAGAGTAAATACTATAGCATAATCACAGGACTCTTTCAAACTTAATGATTTTTTGGAGGCTTACTTTTCGTAACTCCCTTTACTATCTTAAGCAGAGCACTTGTAAATTGTAACCCTATTAACATTTTAAAGAAATAATGAATAAAAATTGCCCTTTCTTTCCCCTCTGAAGACATTTTCCCTGTCTCTTGACTTTGCTTGCCTTTTCGTTCATTGGTGACACTGTTTTCTTTTCACAGACTTTGTGTTTGATAAGCTTTGCTCCTGTTTTTTCTTTCTTTCTTCTTTCCATAATCAGACTTACAGGGAATAGGTCCTGATACCTCTTCTCTCATTTATTGGTTTTACATATGAAATATCTCTGAGAACTCTTTGATGCCCTGCTTTCATTGTGTGTACATGTTGGGAGAATGGTATGTAGGGAGGTGTTGGACTAGATGATCTCCAAAGATTCCTTCCATCCTAAATTACTTTGATTCTGTGAAATCTGGGAATTAATTCCATTTGTCTGTGCTAGAGTTGATTGAAGTTTGTCTTTGCAATCCAGGCAGCCTTTTACATAATCTTGACTGGCTCATGTATCTTTTTTTTTCTACCTCATCTACTTGTACATAGGCCTCTGATGTGTTAACTTCTGCATCCTCTTAATGTTGCCAGTTGTTCAAGTGACCAACTCCTGTTTTGTGGTCTCTCATGTATTTTCATCTTTCTGTATGATACAAACCTATCTGAGTTTTTTTTTATCCCTTTAAAAAGAGAAAGATTGCTAGGGACAAGAACTTAGTCATGTCACTTAGATCTGTAATTTGAGCTCTTTCTAGATCCCTTTATTCAAACTGTCTAAATCTTGAAGATTGCCTCTGTATTAAAATCTGTAAGATACTTTGTACAGCTAAAGCTTGTTTCCTTGCTCTCATCATCTTCAAAACTGCAGCATTCTCTTCTCTGTCCTTGACAAAAGTAGTCTTGTTCACGTCTATTCCAAGCACTCAAGAGATGATTTTTCTTAGCCTGTCACTCTAACTCTGTCATCCGTCTTAGTGCATCCTCACTGATTTATCTTTGGTCTAATGGAGTAAGAAAGGTGTCTTTATGTCTGAATAGATCGTGTGGCAAAGATAAATTATAACTCTTTAACCAAGGACTTGTTTGTGCGTTGTCAGACCCAGGAGAAATGCAGGTTTCAAAATCTTCCTTACTGTCTCAGCTCTGATTATTTCTGATTTCATTAACAGTAGTATACTGTAGAGAGAGTGTCTTTCATGTAATCAAATTCCAAATTATTTGGAGTTTGAAGAGAACTTGGGTGAAGCTGGGTTTTTGAGTTGTACTTGGAAGTTTATTTTACTTGTAATTCACAAACTGTATGTGAAAGTCAGCTAGCCGTGTTCTCTGTTATTTCAAAGTTCAAAATAGCTTGATAAGCATTTTGCAGCATTTTGTGCTAATACTACATTCTCTATGGCTGACACGGTCCACAGTGAAGAATCAGTTGCGCTAGTCCTGCTGTGTATAGGCTTTCTGAATGTCTACCTTGGTCAAAACCGCTGTCTTAGCACCCAGGATTTCTTGCTGTGTCATACATCTTTTGGTGCTATCAGTTGTTAAAAATAGTCAGTTGAAAACTTTCTACAGTCGATCAGCTTCTGGTTGTTGTCATGAGAATGTATTTCTCCAGCTGTTCTTAGTAGTAGAGTCTTGATCTCATGGTAGGGAAGTGGAGGAGAAATGGGTTAATTGTACTGGTCTAGCTGAAGAATAAAGAACTGTAGATGACACATGTTTCCGGAGTGATTGACAATACAGGCATTCTGATTATCTTCAGCTTTCACTGACTTCTCTCTCCTTTCTCCCTCTCCTCATGAATTACCAAACTAATGTAGGTAGAAATGGAATATGAAAACAGAATTATGAGATTGGCTGTGTGATGCCATTTTGAATTTCACATATCAAGGTGTTGTTACTGTAGTGATGGAGGTGGGGGCATGAAGAACTATGCAGTTATCCATTTGTAAAGCTGGTATTTAAAGTGGTTTAGAATGTACAGATACATTGGAAAGAGTTGTTGTTCAGGAACCTGAACCAGAAATGGTTGTGTTTCTGTGCAAGAATACATTATAACTTTAAGAATGATTAATTTAGGAACTGCATATTGAATTCTTTGCCGTGCCCTTTTTCCTTAGGTGTGGTATTTTTGTTTGGCAAAGTTTGGATTGAATCTGCAAATACTTATGTCAGCTGTTGTGTCACAGTGAAAAATATTGAGAGAACAGTTTATCTACTGCCACGTGAAACAGTAAGTACGTCTTTTAAGCATGTCAAATGTAAGTACCTTTCATTCTGCTGTGGCAGGTTATGAGTTCTAGCAATGTGTTTATGGGAACTGTTGAAGCCAGTGTTGTCTGAGGTGGGTGGTTAAGTGCAACGTATACATGGGATATCACCGGAGACACAGAATAAAGTGTTGCTGCTTCCCTCTACCCCTATCAACTGCAGACAAATTGTTACCTTTAGGCTTGCTGCTTAGAAAATAAACTTGTCTAGAAATATAGGAAACTTTGTGCTTTTTAAACACTGTTTCAAGTAATACTTTTTAAACTTGGGGTTTCTTGGGTGATTGCATTGTAGTTTTTTCCCTTAAAGAAGAGATAAATGATTTGTAACAGCAAAGCAAAATTCAACTTATTGGTCATGGCTGCTGGCATTTTTTGTTAATCAGTAAAAACTGACTTCTCTTTTTGAGGAAATTGACCTGCCCACTGGAAAAGAGACAGAGACTCCAGTGACTATAATGAGTGTTTTCAAGGAATTCAATGACTGCATCTCACCGAAGTATAAGATCATGAAGTTCAAATCCAAGGTTTGTCTACAAGCCTCCTATTTGCTTATTTTCTGTCCATCTGGTTCGTAAGGTGGGAAGTCTATTGAAACACCGTCCAGTGGGGGAGGTTATGCTGAAATGCAAGTATGTAATTCCTGACGTGTATAAGTGTACCTCCTTAAAAAAGCCATTCCAGTGTCTTCACAAATATCCATACTCCTTTAAGAAGGGTAAATCTGCAATATTTACGAATCTGCAATTTTTTTTTTTTTTTCCACCAGAAGTTTGAACATACTGCTTTTGAAGATAATCACTCAATAACTTCTTTGAAACTGGATTGAATGCCAGACTGTCCTTGCTTGCTGAGCTGTCTCTGAGAATACAGAATAGATACAAGTTCTGATACCTAAAGCCTGGGTATTAGCTCCTGGTGTCGAAGCTTAAAATGAAGGATTGTGTTGTCCAGCAGACAGTCTAATCCCAGTGTAGGGACCTGTCTTTGCATGCGGCCAGGTGTTTTTTTGAACTTTATGTCTTGGTGTGTCTCATCCTTCTCACCCTTGCAGATATGTCGTTTTTGAATGTGTGCTGTTTGGAGCGTGGATTGTCATGGTGTGTTTATACAGGAGGTAACAAGTTGTGAGGACTGTCATACAGTCTTGAAACTTAAGCTCTTTTGGGCTTACAGTTATGGGCAATCTGTTTGCTCAACGAACAAAAGTTCAGTTTGCTCAACAAATCCTTAAAGAACATTGGAAAACCAAAATTTGCACATACAGTAATGTAATACTTAAGTCTGCAAGAAAAGAGCTGATGCTGCAGATTTGGACTGAATTAGTGTGCTAGTGTGAGAACACTTTCTTGTTCATTTAGATAGAGCATTTGTCTTTTGGTGGGCAGAGGCGGGTGGTTTGTGCGGGCAAAGGTGGCTAACGCAAATTAGAGCAAAAGGTTTGTTCAGAGTGAAGTGCTCTGAAACTTTTCTGTTTCTTGAAGTAACGTATTATTAGTCTGGCAGGATGGCTTTCATCGTAATTACTGGATGGTAATTACAGTCTGGTAATCTTGTGGCTTATAGGATTTGTTCCTGAATAGTTGGACAGGAAATGGGATGGCAAGTGAAAATGCAGGTAGAATGGAATTTAGCAATATGTAAATGAGGGAAAATAAAAACAAGTTCATATGGTAATTCAGGTTGGAAAGACCCTCAGGAAGTCATCTAATTCAAAACTAGAGTACTTCAGACAGTTTAAGTTGTTGAAGTGAGAATGGGAGCAGTGTTTCTCAGATGGCGAATTCATGTAAGAAATAATGTCTTTTTAGCAACATGTAGCATTATTTACATAATTCAGGGAAAATGCATGATTCATTAGAAGTTTGTAAAACTTTATTCTTTTATTCTAGCTTATTTTCTCTATCAAAATACTGATGCAAATCTAGGGTTTTTTTTCAGTTTTAGCAGTGGTATTTCTCTTGCATTATCTGATAATAACTTAGTTGCTATGTATGGGGATCAGAAAGGTGATAATAGGTAAAACCTGAGTTTATAATGGCTCACTGTTCAAAGACCCTTTCAGGAATGAGGGAGAAAACTCAGGGTATGTCAGTTCTTCATTAAAAGACAGGATACAAAAACTCATTCTCCCAAAATTGAAGGAGAGGGAAAGGCCTTTGAAAAGATGTGGATCTGCTAACAGAATCTTAGGAAACTTCCACTTGTTCCATGGTCTGGTAAGGAAGAATAGTGTGAGTGATGTAATACAGTAATACAGTTTAACTTTCAAAGACGGCTTTTAAAAAAATCAAGGTAAACCATAAGGAGGAAGTACTTGAACTGTTATTCCTAATGTTAGTTCAAAGCTTATCAAAGTTTTACTGAGTTTACATAGAGCTTGGGACGAAACACCCAGGTGTGTCGTCTGGACATACAGTGTCCCAGTGAATCTGGGACCCTTGGGTATAACCCTATTTCCTAGCAGGAATAGGGAAGTAGCAGCACTAAGGCACTGTTAAGGTCTTAGCTAGAGTATTTTAACACTTGACCACTGTGGTGAGAAAAGATTAACTCAAGTGACAACAGGTACCAAAGATGGTAATTAGAAGGGTTGAGACTGTCACGGTTTAAACGTAGCCAGCATCTAGGACCTCACAACCACTCACTCCTCCCTGCACCCAGTAGGATAGGGAGAAGAGGGAGAAAAAGGAAAAAAAAATAAAAATCATGGGTTGAGATAAAGACTGTTTAATAGAGCAATAATGGAAGAGAAAATAATAATAATGGTAAAAAAATACAAAATGAGTGATGCAGTACAATTGCTCACCACCCAATGACTGATTGCCCAGCCTGTCCTAAGCAGTGGTCATGGATTCCTGCTCCTTGGCCAACCTCCATTTATATACTAAGCATGACGTCCGTGGTACAGAATATTTCCTTGGCCAGCTTGTCCTGTCTGTGCTCCTTCTCAGCTTCTATAAGAAGCTGAAAAAGTCCTTTATTGAATATGAGTATTATGTAGCAACAACTAAACCAGTATGTGTTATCAGTGTTGTTCTCATACTAAATCCAGAACACAGCAGCTACTAGGAAAAAAAATAACTCTAGTGCTGTGGAAACCGGGAGAGACAAAAGGAGCATTGGTTATACCAGAGATAACTATGAAAGAGCTTCAATTTTTTTTAAGCATGGTAAAGTGAGGAATAATGATAAAACCTTTTTGCTCTCTAAAAACATTAAAAGGGGATGAGCAGTAAGAAAGCTATTTAAAGGACAGTTTTAGAAAAAGAACAAAATTATAAATTCTAATTCATGAATAAATTAGGCAGGATAGTTGAGGGTGCAGAAAAGCTCTGGAATAACCTACTAGAAGTGTTTTTAAAAAGTAAGAATTCAAATATTGTTTTAATTCATCAGACTCTTCAGCAAGCTGAATTTACTATCAAGGTAAAGGCTATTCACCTTTATTTTGCTGGCATAATTTTCGGCTGGTTTTGCTAGTGATTGCCTTCTGGATTGCCTTATTGCAGTGATACAACCAGAGATGTGTTCTCCAGCCCTAACGTCTGTATTTCCGTAGGGGTGTGCAGGGCTCTCGAATTGAAATGGTGGTGGCACTCTGTAGTGATTGCTCCAGAAAAGTGATCTTCACACAGTTGGGACTGTAGGTGGTTAAGAGCTAATATGCTTTAGAAAAACTCCCCTGTACTGTAACATGCAGCCGGTGTTCCACTACCGTGTTGTTAAGGGTTGTTGTTTTAAGAATTTTAACAGACTACTGGCAGTGTTGCTCAGGTGGGCAGAACACTTGTGAGCAATGTGTTCAGAGTAACACAAACTCTTATATTCTTCTGCCATTAGCTGGAAATCGGAAAGGTTACTAGCATACCTGCCATGAACCCAAAGTTCAGTTCTTTTATTCATAATACCCAGTTTTGTAACGATACAGAGAGAGCCAGTGTTTATACATTGAGATAACTTGTTCTCTCTGTGTGTGTGTGTGTGTGTATGTGCCAGCACGCGTGCATCTTGGCCTTGCCAGCACCAAACTTGGTTCCTGCGAACAGATACACTTAAGCCATATCATTTCCTCCTGCACCTGCTGCTAATTGTAGCTTCAATGGGTTGCACTGCTGCCAAGTTAGCAAGTCTTCACAAATCAATTTGAAAGCAGCCTTACTCCACTTAGGAACTTAGCAGCTAATCACTGCTGCTCATTTCTGCTCTCTGAAGGGCCACTTGAAGGGCAGATTACTCTGCAGCAAAGCCTTCATTCACTGCAGTTATGACCAGACGCTTGTGTAATTGAGCTGAGCTCTGGAATAACGCAGATGAATCACTGCAGCATACTATTTTTACACTACGTTCAGCTTGCGTTTGCAACAAGAACTTGTTTGAAGCCCGAGAGGGTTTTCTAAATTAAAGAAAAAAAAAAAAAGAGGAGAGGGGCACCAGTAATACCTGCTAAAAGCAGTGTATTGCCATCTGTTATGTTACAGCTATGATGTGCTGCTCGCGTTAGATGCCGTATTGGCTCACCAGTTCAGATCTGCATTTGCATGCTAATTTATAATGCTTTTCTGACTTCACAGCAGTGCTTTCATACCAAGTTATATTGCTCTTTTCTGCTTTTGTGTAGCTGTTGATGCCATAGTTGTCTCTGGGTTTGCCTTTTTATTTATAGCAGAGGGCCCTCTCCTCTGCTACCCTGGCTTTGCAGCCTTAAACTTGCAGTATTACAAGAAACAGCATACTTAACAGCTCTTTGTAGTTCTCTGAGGGAGCTGTTGCTGATGATATTAATAAGGAAAAACACCTCCACCCACCCAGCCCTAAAACCCAATAACTTCAAGTTTACCTGTGTGTATATTTTGTTTATTTCTGAATTTAATTGCAATTTAGGGTGACTTTGCTTTTCTTATTAAATTAACTCTAGTAATATATTATGCTGACTGTACATATAATGTGCTGAACTTAGTGCTCTGTCCAGCGAAAATATGCTTTTCAATTTAATGGACCTCTAGGAATTCTTGTAGTAAGTTATGTTATAGCATAGTAATGGCATAACATAACAACAATAATATATAACATTCTTATAATGATATACAGCACTTTTGTGAAGTATTACAGGGCAGAGCATACATATTCAGGGGTAGAACATGACATTTCAACAGGTACCATAACATTGTAGCACAGGATATTGTAATTATTTGGAAAATGAAGGTGGTTATTCTTAGAAACTGACAAGCTGTGCATGTTGTTGAAAGTCATCATTCTTGAAGAAAGCAGAAGTGATACTTTTTGGTAAAGTTGTACTGAATTTCAGACTGCTTTAACTATCTTCGTTAGAGGCATGTAAACAAACTTGACTACTCTCTAGTAAAACCCAAGTCACTCAAAATGAACAATATGATACTGTCATAGAACTGATTGTGTTTTAAGCACGTAATAAAGTAAACAGCTGGCAGATGGCTGCGAAATCAGCTCTCTTGGGTGCCTCTCAGAAGTGCTGGTATCCTAAAGCATGCACTATAAAAGGAGGAACTGTGTGCAGTTACAGGGCTACATTCTCACTAAATTCATGGACATGTGGTGTGATAGGACGTGGTTAAGAAGGATGGGTTGGGATGGTGAGGAGGGAGGAGTCCCTTTTACGTGTCAGAGCAATGCATGGAGCCTGGCCTAAGATTGGATGAAGAGCAGATCAAGAGTTTATGGGTCAGGGTTAGAGGGCAGACTGGAGGGGACATCATGATGGAAAGCCAAAGCTCACCTGAAGGCAAAACATAAGCTTGCTGCAGAAAGACAGACTATGTGGTGACAAAGGCCTGGATGCTCAATGTCTTCTTCATCTTGGTCTTTACTGCTGAAGTCCAGCCTTCAGCAGTCCTTGACCCCAAGAGTCCAGAAGGAAAGCCTGAAGCAAAGACTTGTCTTTGGTGGAGGAGGATTAGGTCAGGGAGCATTTAAACAACTTGAACAGACACAGGTGCATGGCACCTGATGGGATAGACTCATGAATATGGGGCAAGCCAGCCAATGTCACTGTGAGGCCACACTTGATCATTTCTAAAAAGCTTATGTTCTGAAGGACTGCAGGAAAGCAAATGTCAAAGCTATCCTCAAAATGGCAAAAGGAGGAGGAGATTCTGGGGAACTAAAAGCTCACCTCAGGCTCTGGGAAAGGGTGGTGGAGTAACTAATTGTGAAAACAGCTGTTTTCTGGACACATAGCAGAAGAAGGTTCTTGGGAGAGTTCAAAAGATTTACAAAGGAGAAGTTGTGATTCACCAAGCTGTTAGCTTTCTCTGAAGGGATGACTGGGTTGTGGGCAAGGGGAGAGCAGTGGCTGTCGTTTATATTGACTTTGCTAAGGTTTTCAACACTGCCTCCCATAACATCCTCAAAGACAGACGAAGTGTGGGCTAGGTAAGTAGACAGCGAGGTGGAGTGAAAAGCAGCTGCACTGCTGGGTTTGGTGTTGTGATCAGTGGCACAAAGTCTATCTGGAGGCCAGTCCCTAGTGGTGTACCCCAGGGATTGATACTGCCTCTAGTCCTGCTTAGTGTCTGGATTAATGACTTGGTTGATGGCACAGAGCGCATACTCTGTAAGTCTGCAGACAGTACAAAAGCAGGAGGAGTGGTTGATACATCTCATCAATGTGCTGCTGTTCAAAGGAACCTAGACATGCTGGAGCATATCTCATGGCCTACAGGAATCTTGTGGAGTTCAAAAAAAAAGGAAATAGTACATCCTACACCAGGACTGGAATGGCCTCAGGCACTAGCAGATACTAGTGGCTACTGGCTGTAAAACAGCTTTGAAGAAAAGTGCCCAGTCATCCTGCTATTTGTAAAATTGGACAAGAGCCAACAGTGTACCCTTTGTGGCAAAGGTGGTCATGGGCACCCTGGGCTGCATGAGGCAGAGTGTGGCCAGCAGATCTGAGGGAGGAGGCATTTCCCCCTTATGCAGCTCTGGTGAGATGCATGGAATGCTGTGTTCAGCTGAGCTCCCTGGTACAAAAAGGATGTGCATGTACTGAGCAATTCCAGGACCAGGAGCATAATCGTAGGGCCTGGAGAATCTGTCATGTGAGGAGAGGCTGAGAAACTCAGGACCTGGGACTGCCCAGCCTGGAGAAGTTTTGGGGTGAGGAACTGGTGACACAAATCATACCATTGTGTATAAACATCTGATGGGCAGAAGTAAAGGCTCCAACAGACTTTTCTCATTGGCTTCCAGTGGAGGACAAGAGCAGTAGGTATCATTTGAAACACATTAAATTTATCAGAGTGTAAATCACTTCTTTATTCTAAGGGAGGTCAGGCACTGACACAGGTTGTCCAGAGAGTCTCCATCCTTGTTGACAGTCAGAACCTAACTGTAGAGGGCCCTGAGCAACCTGCTCTAGTTAATCCAACTCTGAGCGGGCAGGTGGACTAAAAAATCTCTGGAGATGCTTTTCCATCTTGGCGATTTTGTGATTTTTGTGGTGATTGGTAATTGCCAATTCTCATGAGTATGTCTGAAGTCTGGAAATTTACAGAATGTTTCTTGAGTTCTCTTAGCTATCAAGCTTGTTTGATTTTTACTTTGTAGTGGATAGCATACTTGTAAGTCAATTCTGTAGAAACTCTTCATGCACAGAAAACCTAAAGAGAAATAAATACAGGTACTAAAACACTCTTACTGTCTTTAGATGGTTATAATGAGTGGCAGAATTAGTAATGTATGATCAAGCCTGTGATATTTGAGATGTATGTTTTTGCTGGCCTTTATTTCATGAGTTTTCTTATTGGACAGAGTGGATATCCAACTGGGGATACTGAAAAAAATATCATCTTTGTTTTTTATAGAAAGTGGAAAAATACTATGCTTTTGAGATCCCAGATGTTCCAGCGAAATCTGAATACTTAGAAGTTAAATACTCGGTGAGTATAACTAATCTGATGAAAGACCATAACCTGCTTCCTTACCTAACTAAGAATTTTATGATTTTACTAAAAAAAAATTAAAGATTTGCAGGATTTGACCTTTAGTGGGCTAGTGGCTAATACTGTTTAGTTTTAGATGCTCATTGTCTTGTAATATAAAAAACCCATGAGATTAATAGCTAAGTTTGTGGCTTTTTTTTTTGTATTGTTTGTATGTTGGTTAGTCCTTAACAAAATTAGTTCATTACCAGGTAACCTATAACTTACTGTTAGCTCTGTTTGTGTAAATCAAGCACAAGGGGAAAAAGTACTTCCTACAACTATTGTGTTTTTTTCCCACCTAACTATAATTTGCTTATTGATTTACAACAATCTGTCTTCCCAATTATCCTGCTTTATTTTTTTATCACCTTGCCACTGAATCAACTAATCAGTCAAACAATACCTTAGCTGTACTGAATCAGGGCTCAAAGTACTGTAAGATATTTTAAATTATGTACTACTCTTAAATGTTATGTTGAATCCATGTCCAGAATACAGGTGATATCTCTGCTTATATGGCTCTTGCAAATAGAAGCTGGGCGAGGGAGACTTTTGTTGGAGAGTTGTAAAACTGAATAGGAATGATGGAAAAAAATTCCCATGTGAATATCAGTAGCTGTTCTTCAGTAGGAAAAGTACTTGATTTGGTTTCAAATCTAAGAGATTTGGCAGTCTTGAACCTGTCGGGTCAGTTGCTGAGCTAATGCCTTTTTAAACCATGGTTTTTATTCTAGTTCTAGGTGCAAAAGCAGCATACCATTGTGTTTTCTAGCTATCTCAAATTTTTTTTCAGCTGTGCAGAAATACTTTATCCAGTCTTTATATGACAGGCAAGATTAAAGTGCTAACTATCTAATTAAGTTTACAACAAGAACAGTTTCTGTATTAAAACGGTCATTGAACATTGTTGTAGTCTTGGCTGATAATATTATTTCTGTCTTATATCTGGTATGGATGAAGAACTTTTGCTTCAGTGCATTTTTACATTGCTGTCCTGATTTTGATATGGACCTATTTAAGTCAAGTCAATAGTGTAATTTCTTCAATTACTGTAAGGTATTATGGGTTAAGGCTTTGCTTGTGGGAAATTACAGTGATTTCAGGTATGCGTAGCTTTGTTAAGGTGCTGTCTGAATATAGCGTGTCAACCTTGAAGACTTCTGCGGGGTGAAATGACTCACTACTTTCTGTTACTTGTTAGGCTGAATACCCTCGGCTTCCCCAGGATCTGAAAGGACAAACGTTTTCACATGTATTTGGAACTAACACCTCTAGTCTGGAACTGCTCTTGATGAGTAGGAAGATCAAAGGACCATGCTGGCTGGAAATAAAAAATCCACGTATGGTAGTTTGCATGTGAAATACTTGGTTGCTGGAAAATGCACTTAATTATAGATAAAGAGGGGAGGGGAAATTTAAATTTTACTGAAAAATTACCATTTTGTAAATTAGCCTTGCAATTTATCTGTGTAATTTTCATTATCTAGGACAAATTGTAACTTGTTCTTCCTTTTTTGAGTGAGAGCTCTATCCATAGAAAGTTGCACACTGTGCAGGTGAGATTATAACTTTGAATGGCAGTGAGAGGGAACTATACACTGTATAGCAGTTACTCTCTGGTACATACCTTAAAGCCATATATACTGAACTAAAGTTACTTTCCTAGAAATCCGTTCTTCTTTCTTCTCATGATAAATTAAGATTTGCCTTTTTTTTGCAGATGTATCTCTTCAAGAACAAACTGTTGTTATGTGTCTTTTTTGTTTGTGTTTTGGTATTTTTTCTCTCTGTCACTTAGAAAAGTTTGTGGTGCTTTTAGTTTGAATGTGTGGATTTTAGTTTGAAATCCTTTCTGCTTCATGAGTGGCACGCGCCACTTACAGGTGGTTATGCTGCCTTATTTTGGCTTGGTTAGAGCTCTTCGTTCTATGCGTGCTGCATATTCCCAAGAACGTAGGGAAGCTGATCATGCTAGACAAAAGCTACTTCTATTAGTGCAGTCTCCTCGGGGCATTTTAAATGCAGAATTGACAGTTTGAATGCTGACGCCAGGAGGATTCTCCTTTTCAGCACCTCGCTCAGGCGCTGACAAAGCTGATACAAGTAAGGGTTTTGAGCTCGAATAGACGATACAGATCACTGGCTGCCAAAAGATGGATTAGCTGTGATGGGTTTTCCACCAGGTATTGGCAAACATCAGTGTGCTTTCTGGCGCTGATTTTAAAGGCGTAAGAGTGGTTTTTCATTTGCGTTCTTTGCCCAGGAATTAACCTCATATTTCTTTGGTTAATTTTTTTTCATCACCTGTAAAGAGTTCAGAATTGTTTTGTTCCTCATATCCAGTATGACAAATGTTATGGCAGTAATAACCATCAGTTCAGGCAGCATTCAATTTTACTTAATGTGCATTATCTCCCTTTAGAACTACCTTGCCTGAGCTCAGATACTGATTCCACACCAGAGTTAAATGGTAATTTAAGGGAGCTCGTTTTTCCCCTCTCCCATATCTTTGTTAAAGCTTTCATGTTCCAGGAAGAGTCTGTATCTTGATTATAGAATTGCTCTTTGAAAACTGTGTCAGTCCCATTCTGTTGAAAATGGTCTATTAGCTAGCTAGTTAGATACATGCAAATTTCTTTAGGAGAGAGAGCATTTGTCTTTCATTCAGTGGTGTGGCCACTCCAGCCCAAACCATGACATGGCTGCACTGGATTTTGTGCCCCAAAGCTGGGTTGTTGTGGTGGTTTTTTTTTGTTTGGTTTTGGTTGGGAGGCATCTAGTTTCACAGAGGTTCTTGCTGTCTTGTGTAACTTCCCCTCTACACTTCCCATAGAGGGTATAGTGGAAGGTTTAGAATAAGCAAGCTTCAAATCATTTGATCAGACTTCTACAACTTCAAGAACTGTCATCACCATTCATGATGAAGCTGTCTTTGCAGTTTGAGTATCAGTGCCAGATAGCCCCAGAGCTTTCTTAGAGCAGTGGTCTCCAAACTTGTTAGATTGCACACCTGTGTTCAGTAAAAAAATTGAGCATGTACACCCAATGTATAAATACTTATTTATAAATTATATATGTGGACTGCTGTACTAATATATTAATTGCATCATAAAATAAACACAAAAACAGAAATTAAAAAAGGATGAGGTGTGTGAAATAAATGCTTTGAACAGTATTTATTGGTGGTACAAAAAATATTTTCTTTCCACACCCAGTGGATTGTCTTTTGCACTCTACTTTGGAGACCACTGCTCTATAGAGTGCTAGTTGAAGCTCTGGATATTAAGATATTGGAGATGAAAGAAAGGTGTTAAGCAATGGATTGCCCGCCTTCATTTGGAGAGATCATCAGTGTTTTATAAATGAAGATATTTTAGCCAGTTACCTATTTGCATTTGGAGCAAAGATAATGAGAGAAGATAAAATATGTGGGTTTCCAGAGAAGTTGAATAATTTTGCAGGGTAAGATAACCAGGTCTACCAACATTCCACCAACAGCTGTCTTCAAAGGGTTAACCTATCAGAAGTGTAACCTCAGCTTCTTACTGTGTGTTGTGAGTTACCTCATGAGCATCTTTTGTGAAAATGATCTCTTTTTTTCTTTCCCCAAAGCAAGTGAAGAATTATAGACCAAGATATTAAAAAATGACAATGGGTGGTGAATGTGTCTCTTTTTTATTTTACTTTTCTCTCTCTCTCTCTCCCTCTCCGGGGAGACCTAATAGCAGCATATCAGTACCTGAAGGGGGCCTACAGGAAGGCTGGGGAGGGTCTGTTCACAAAGGCCTGCAGTGATAAGATGAGGAGCAATGGCTTTAAGTTAGAGAAGAGTAGATTTGGGTTTGATATTAGGAAAAATTTCTTCATGAGTGGTGGAACACTGAAGCAGGTTGCCCAGGGAGGTGGCTGAGGCCCCTTCCCTGGAGATACTCAGAGGGAGGCTCGATGAGGCCCTGGGCAACCTGGTCTAGTTGGGGGTGTCCCTGTGGCTGCGGGGAAGTCAGACTAAATAACCTTTGAAGGTCCCTTCTGGCCTGGATGATTCTATGATTCTATATAATTTTTTAGCTCTTGTACACTTTAGATCTAAATAAGCTTCTTACATTATAGGATAATCTAGTGGGATTGAATGCACCCTCGGTAAGTTTGCCGATAACACCAAGCTTGGTGGTGCGGTCGACACGCTGGAGGGAAGGGATGCCATCCAGAGGGACCTGGACAGGCTGGAGATATGGGCTAATGCAAATCGCATGAAGTTCAACCAAGCCAAGTGCAGAGTCCTGCACCTGGGACGTGGCAATCCCAGGCACAAATACAGGTTNTCCAGTATCTGAAGGGAGCCTACAGGAGAGCAGGAGAGGGACTCTTTGTCAGGAAGTGTAGTGAAAAGGACAAGGGGTAATGGTTTTAAACTAGAAGAGGGGAGATTTAGATTGGATATTAGGAAGAAATTCTTTCCTGTGAGGGTGGTGAGACACTGGAACAGGTTGCCCAGAGAAGTTGTGGATGTCCCATCCCTGGAGGTGTTCAAGGCCAGGCTGGATGGGGCTTTGAGCAACCTGGTCTAGTGGGAGGTGTCCCTGCCCATGGCAGGGGGGTTGGAACTCGATCTTCAAGGTCTCTTCCAACTCTAACCATTCTATGATTTATACTACTGGAGTAGAATGAACTCTCCCATGACATCCCCCATTTCCTTATTTCCATAACTGCATTTCTGAAGGCCTATATCTAAATTAATTAATTATCTGTGTCTTTCAGTTGGTCATATGTTCTTGTTCTCATTCAATCAAAATTCTTTTGATTAGCACTCTGGCTGCCTTTTCTGTAGCATTTGAGAAATTTCTGAGCATTTGTTTATTGTACTTGTATTAATTTATTTTTTTATGAAGACTTCTTCCTTTGGACTGACTACAAGATTAGATACTGAGACTAGGCTTTTGACTGGGGAATCAGGGCCCAGAGAGGTACTAAGAATTCAGCAGGATTAGTCTGTGTCTTGGACTGTTGAGGGCAAAAGGACAACAGTGCCATTAAGTGAAGCCTTCCCTGTAGTTCCCTGAAGAATGAAGGAGGTTTGTGTTGTTTCCTCAGAGCCTTCAAATCAGTCTGTCAGCTGGTGTAAGGTGGAGGCTGTAGCCATGAAGCCTGGCTTGGTGAATGTGGTTAAAGATCTTTCTCCACCTCCTCCTCTTGTGGTCATGTCCCTCAGCATGAAGACCACTCAGAATCCAAAGACTCACCAGAATGAGGTAAGTCATCTGCTCTCGTTTTGGTTTGGTTTCATTCTGTGACATATACTTCAGATTTTCTAAGGCTTGAAAGAAGTTGACCTGAAAAAACGTATCTACATATATTTACTATGGGTTTGTGGGGCCTCTTTGGTGAGAATATTTACTGTGACAGTGGATTCTACATGCTTTTTCAAGCCTGTTTGTTGTACATAATAGCTATAAATAAAACTGTCCCAGAACAGCTGTTAATGGATTTTTTTTTTTTATAGAGCCAATTATAGGTTCTAGATAGAATTACGGGGTTTTTCTGCTGATAATTTTAAAATGGAATGAGAATTTGGTCTAAATCTTGTAGCGCCTACTATTCTGCTGTGAGATCTTTCCACTTCTCAGAAAGGATGAGATATGTCAGTGGCCACACTCAGTTGTGGACTGCAGACCACTACATGTAGTTAAGCAGGTTTATCTGTTTTTTAACAGAAGTCTCCTTAGTCTAGGAAGAGAGTTAGTATTCACTAGTGGGGTAGGATAGTTGTTTCTGGCTAATTGAATGGAAGAAGTTTTGCTGGCAATTTTTTTAAGTAGAATTAGTCCTCGAAGTAAAATTTTTGGGGGGGACACACGTATGGAAAAATTATGGTTTCTAGCCAATGTAATGAGACATATGCCAGGTAGCAACAGGACTCAGCTGGCCAAGATGTTTCTAAAGCCTGTCTGCTTTGTCTGCTGTAGGGTTTTCCTGACCAGTGTTTGGGGAGCCAGGATGTCCTGTCAGCAAAACAAGCAGAAAGATCAGTAAAGCTAATAGTTTCTAAACTAGCTTCTAAGCGCTAAAACCTCCTGGCTTCTTGGTAGTCTTGACTGCTTGCTGAGGGGCAGCCCTTCCAGAGGCAAGGCTTCTGCGTATCTTGCCCTGCTCGCATCTCCCTTGCGCTTCACAGGGAATCCTTTTAATTGCGGCGTCTCTTCAGGTTAAGAACAAGATTTGATAAAAGCAAAGTATTTCCAAAATTATTTTTCCTCTCGGATAAGCATTTAGGAGTAAGTTCTGCTTTAGATGAATTGACAGCTTTTCTTCTTTTTGAGCTGTTTACAGTTGGGATTAATTTTAAAAAGGCTTTTGTAGAAACAAGAGAAAGAGATAAGGAAGCTTTAAAAAAAAAAAAACACACAAAAAAAACAACAACAAAAACAAACCACAAAAAAACAAACCAAAATCAAACAGGTGGGAAAAAATGGGTATTGACAGCAGTCATGTTTATGAAGTTATGTGTTCTGTATCTCCTTGGTATAGATTGTGGCTGTTGCAGCTCTGATTCATCAGAAATTTCCTTTGGATAAGGCTGCACCTCAGCCTCCATTTCAGACACAGTTTTGTGGTATGTATTTGAACAGGTTATGTAAGTAGAAAAATAATTCCTTCAGAGTTTTTTGTTTGTTATTGTGTTTTTTGGTTGGTTTGGTTTTTATTCTAATCTGTTCTGCCAATTCAGTTGTAATGGCTTAGAATAATTAAATGGCAAAGTTGATACTCTGTCAGACTTTTCTCCCTGTTTTTGATTTCACTGGTTACTGACTTTATTGAAAACCTTCTTGAAAAAAAATCTTAGTTTGAGATGATGCAAAGTAACTGCTGTCTACAGTTTCCTATCATTTTTATTACTTTGTCAAGTGTTCTCCTGGATTGCTGTCTTCACCCATCAGTTTAGACAATTTGTTTACTGTCACTTAGTTATTTTTCAATTCAGTTCTTCTGAACAGAATTTAAAAAATAAACTTGTCCCATTTATTCATAAACAAGTTTTCTTACGGGGAAAAAAAATCTCTTGCTGTATTGTCATTGTAGTAAAATCAGGTAAACTTTGAGATTCAGACCCCAGTCAGAAGTGATAAAGAATGTTGAATGCTTGTGATAGGAAGTTCTTCAGAAGCTGTGGACCATAGTTTTAGTGTCCAATGATAACCTCAAATATGACGGTTTAAAATTGTGTAATACTTTACTAATTACTCATTTTTCTTAAAGACAATTATTTACATAAGATTCGCTTTTTAGAATTAGTGGTTAGTTCTCCTTAGCTCCCTTTGTTGTGGATGGATGCTTACAGGGAGGGTACAATTAAGAACTTGTATGTAAGAACAAATGTCATTTCTTTTGCAGCTGTTTCCAAACCGAACGATTACATTTTTCCTTATGACTTCAAAGAAACTATTAAAAAGAAGGTAATTTCATTTTGTTAGCCTTCTGATTCCAGTATCTTTTAAAATATGAACTTCACGTTGCTTTGAGTAAGTTGTGTAAAAGAAATTTTATTTCATTTCCACTCTGCAAACCTAAATCCAGGTATTTATTTTGTGTTGCTTGTAGAAACAGAGGTATGTGCTCTGTGTGATTCAGTACTGCTGCTAGTTGTGCTCATAAAAATAGCCAAAGTGTTAGGCGAGAGTTGGAAAGGTTTGGCAAAAAAGCTAAATTTGTGGTTTGTTTTCATTTTTACCTGGCTATGTACTCAGAGTAAATTGAGAGGATTTGTTTCTTCTTTCCTTGGACAGTAGTGTCTGTCAAAATTTAGAAGATACCCTTTCCAAAGGGCACAGGGAGAGCTGACAGAATAATAATGTAACCTATTTTTGTTTTTCCTCCGTTTCTGTGTAATCTCAAGCCTGTGAGTGAAGGACGCACATGGAGCATTTTCCTGGTGTGCTTGATTCTTAGGAGGCTCTTAATATATCACTAGACACCTGCATACAAAAGCAAAATGGAAAAAAGCCTCTGAGAAAAGCTTTCTGTGTCTATGGAAGTGAGAACAAAAAGCCTTGAATTATAGAAGGAAAGGTAGAACTCTGTGGTGCTTTATTATTGTCTTGTAACTAGTAGGGGAGAGGAGATTTTTCCATTTTAAACTTATTGGGTCATTGAAATCAGGTGCTCCCTTGCTCCTTTTAGAATGCTAAAATAGAAATTGCTGCAACAGAGAGAACACTGCTGGGATTTTTCCTTGCGAAGATTCACAAAATTGACCCAGATGTTGTTGTGGTGAGTAGTTCTGAGACTTTGAGAGTTAAATTAAAGCACATTGTCAGTTGGTCAGCTTTGTTCTTTTTCTTTTGTCCCCTTATAGGTTTTTTAATGTTTATCTTAGACTGCCTTATGAATTGAATTTGCTTATAAGACAGCAGGTATACTTTGATACAAAGATGATACAGAATTTTCCCTGACAGCATTTTATACATCCTATTATTTCCCATAGTATCTGAAATAGGCGGTATTTCCATAGTATCTGAAACAAGTGTTTTGTTTTCTTTTCTTTACTCAGAAAGACAAGATGCAACAAAAAAAAACCCTTTGTGATTTTCTAGAAAAATGGGGACTGTTGGTATACTTAGGAGTCTGTTTCATTCCAGATGTTCATATAATTTGCCTCATGATTTAGATTGCATTTATGCTATAAATCAAAAGGATAACCTATACAAACCCCCAGGATCTGAGCAAAGTTTTGTAATAAGTGTTCTGTTTTCCTCTGCATTGGCAGCTGAGGATTTATTATAATTACTCATTTTCTTTTTTTTTGTTATGTTTAATTAGTGTACAATCCTGACTTTCATTTAATGAAACTTTGAAGGCAATTTGAGGTTGGTTATACACAAGTTGATATTCCTCTGTAGATAAATACAGATAATTAACTGGTGGCAGTAGGATGAAATGAGCAGTCAGGTTCCTGATGTTTTCAGCTCACTGTGGCTGGTATCTGGTATTCACCCTATGAGCTGAGCTTCCTGGTGTTTGTGGGAAGGAATCAGGGGAAACACTGCAGCCAATGGTTTTCAATTGAAGAAAGTAGCGTAGGGGTGTGAGAGCCCTGATGGTAAAGGCAGCAGAGGTGTGTTAGTGCAGTTTTATTTGAACCTGGTTTAATTAGTGCTGTTGAAAAACAAGCTATATCAATTTAGGTAGGACCCCTCTACTCTGGCTGTAATGCTGCTGATGATTTCAAGGAGCTGCTTCTAGATTGCACTACTATGCAGACGTGTCTGAATATGGTGAACCTGCAGTTCCTGGTGACTATCTGGTACACACAGACTCATGTTCATCAGGGTAGTATTTTGCTTTCAGCTGGGGTTACGTTCTGTTGTCATGGGTGTCCTCTAGCATTGTTTAAACTCTGCAACTATTGCTGGAGTAGTTTGATGTGTAGATACTAGTTGCAAGCTCTTCCTGTCCAGAGTTAGCAGCTATGCCTGTTGTGGTATCAAAACAGACAAGCAAAAAAATTGCATTATTCTGATGTCATTAACTTTGATGTCAAAAGCCTCAACTGAGGCTTTCATGGATGGAGAGGAAAGGAATTACTCATAACGAAGTTTAGATGCTGCATAAAGAATATTGTTTTGGGATATTTTTTTTTTCCTAGAAAGCATTAAATCCTAATCTCTGGTATGAAAGCATAAAGCTGAATCGTGTGTGCTATGAGCCAGTTATAGAGCTTATTTTGGTATTCTGCTGAACAGCATTGTTAGTGTTAAGATTAATGAGTACTGTTGATGAACGTTCTCTTAGAAAGTGCTTTCTATGAGAGAGATAATGCCATCAATTAGTTGGAAAAAAATACAAAGGGCAAAGGAATACTGACTGTGTGAAAGTAAGTCTTTCAATTTGCATTTGTTGTAACCTTTTTTTGTTATTTTTTCTGCTGCAAGGGTCATAATATTTATGGATTTGATCTGGAAGTGCTGCTTCAAAGAATTAATGTGTGCAAAGTCCCTCACTGGTCCAAGATAGGTCGCCTGAGGAGGTCCAATATGCCAAAGCTTGGGGTAATAAGATTGCTCAAGTCTTTTAAGCCCCTTTATGTTGCATGTGATTAAAAATGAATTAATTTTGCTGAGGAATTGTAAATGTGACACTGATGTATTTTGACTGTTGGTCATGCTGAATTTCATGTGTCCTAGATCAGAAATGATGAGTGTTTATATGACTTTTATTACAGTAATAAGCTAAACTAATTTTCAAGTTAGGCTAATTTAGTTTACGTGTCTCAACTAGATGATGGTAATGACAGATTAATTGCAATAGTCTTTACTGCTACAGTCTTTGTCTGCTCTAACTGTAAAATGAGAAAATGTAATTTGGATTGATTGGTGAATCATCCCATAGAGAGCTGTGTAGTTAATAATTCTGTAGTTCTTAGTACATATTTGTTCAGCGGACAATGTGTGAAGCCTGGAGTATTGAAGTGCTGAATGTGGCCATGTTCTTACATGTTCCTGTCCTTCCTAGGGGCCAAAATGAGTATTTGTGTGTGGCTTGTTTTGTGACTTTTTCATCCTGCTTTTAGTGCAAAAAAATAACCTCGGAGGAGAAACAAAATCTATACACACATTCTTGTTGGGGCTATTTTAATTATTAAAGAAAAAAAAAGCATGACTGATTAAGAATTAAGGTCTAGCTAGTAATGAGAGTTAAGTATCTACTTCTTAATATCTGCATATACTAAAAGACATCATGGATTCCTTTAGGGCATAATTATAAACTTTGAGTATTGGTAGTATTTAGTAGAGTATTTAGAGTACTAGAGTATTTAGTGACCAGCTGACTTGACTGAGTCCTATAACCAAATATTTGGAGTAGATATTCTTTATTAATGTTTGTATGTTTCATTTCATTTGGGTTTTTCTCTCCTTTTGTGCTATATTTAAGGGTCGAGGAGGGTTTGCTGAAAGGAATGCTGCTTGTGGTCGAATGATCTGTGATGTCGAAATTTCGGCTAAAGAATTAATTCGTTGCAAAAGTTACCATCTGTCTGAACTGGTCCATCAGATTTTGAAAACAGAGAGAATGACAATTCTCCCGGAGCAAATTCGAAATATGTACAGGTATGTTGCTTATTCATGTTTCTAATCCTTCACTGCAAAGTGTAAGAGCTAGTTCCCACTATGCAATTTCATTCTTATTTAATTTGTCATGGAGATGCTGACTTAGCATACTGGTATTTGAGAAGCAAAATAGTGTCTTCACAGTATTTTATGTTTCAAGCTACTTGTGGGTGGTGGCTTATTATGTGCGAAGCTAATTGATTTCTAAGAGAATTGGTTTAGATACACTAATAGGATACGCAAGTTTGGCATTTGGGTTTTTTTTGGTTAAAAGAGCTTATTGTATAATTCAACACTGGTGTGCTACACGTACCGTGTAATCCACTCAGCATATAGGTCTAAACTGTGACAAAGGAGGCTGATTTTACTTTACTAAGCCATCCCCCTTCTTTTCCCAGTGATTCTCCTCACTTAATGTTTATGCTGGAACACACCTGGAGAGATGCCAAGTTCGTTCTCCAGATCATGTGTGAACTGAATGTTCTGCCACTGGCGCTTCAAATAACAAACATCTCTGGGAATGTCATGGTATGTTTTTATTTTCCACCCTCCTCCATCGTCCCACAAAAACAGTTCAGTGTTCTTTGTGTTCGATTTGCTAGTTCTAGTTTGTAAATGCTAATTGAGAATACATGATGCTGTAAGTTTTTTGTGACAAGCGTGAGAGTTGGATGATCTAGTCAAGTAAAAACGTAAAACTTCCATTAAAAAAATACCACATTTGAGTTTTGTGCATCATGATACAGAATAATAGTAATGGTAGGTGAACTTATAAATAGTTGAAGGACATTGCTTAGTCTTTTTTGGTGTCAGAGTTTTCTGTGCTTTGCTTTGAATTGTTTTTTTGCCCCCCTCTATAGTCGAGGACAATGATGGGCGGACGATCTGAACGTAATGAGTTTTTGCTGCTTCATGCATTTTATGAAAAGGACTACATAGTGCCGGACAAACAAGTTTTTAAAAAGCCTACGCAGAAGCTGGTGGGTCCAGTTTTTCTCTTCCCAATGATTGTTATTAAAAAAAAAATAAAATCTTCTCTTTTGTGTACTGCTGTTCTTTGAGAGCATGGAAAACCCAAACATGTTAGATGTAACGTGTAACTTTATAGATTATGCTTTATTCAAAAGTTTTTTTTCATGCTGAGTTGATAAACGAAGAAGGTATAATTTTAAAGAGACAGTGTAACACATTTTCCCTTTTATCACAGTTCTGTGGAAACTCAGTTGCTCTTTTAAGCATAAGGTAGTTGGCTGTGTAAGGAAACAGCAAAGATGATCTGTGTGCTTAATAGGTGCATGTTTGCCCTATGGTTATTTTGCAGATGAACAGCAGTTCAAGTATAATTTGTAAGGTGAGTGATTTGAGAATGTGGGCAAAATATCCAAGGGTATTAAAAAAAATTACTTTGGATAGTAAATAATATTTATAGAAACATGTATATGTTTGCTAGCAAACAGATTCAGATTTGAGAATGTATTTGTATTTCACTGTATTTTGCTTTTTAGTTTTACTTACAAATCAGGTCACAGCAAATTCCAAAACAGTAAGTTCTGTTGGTTGTATTGTTAGATCAAAGCAGTGCTGGAATTTTAAATGATTCAGGGTAGCATTAAACAACTAGGAAAAAAATTCTTACCATAATCAGAATACTCTTTAGGTCAGTAATATTTTTTTTACTAGAGCCTAGCCCTTGTATTTCCAAAACTTGACTTCTAATTGGACAATAACACTTCTGGCTCCTGAGTTGATTTTTTTTTTTTTCCTAGTGTTGACTTTTACAGCCATGCAGAAAATGCATACTAGTGCTAGGTTGAGTGATGACAATTCCTTAAGGTCTTTGTAAGTCCTTGTTAGCGTATGTTCCTACAGGAGTTGGATTAAATGCTGTTTTGACATGTAGAAAGCTTTAATAAGGAGTGTGATAAAAAAAAACACTAAGTTTTGCATGTATTTTAAAAGCAGCTCTCTGCACCAGTTCCCAATTTGATATTTGCTTTGCCAAAAATAACTCCTCCACCAGTACAGAAATCTTGGAAACTAGATAATGACTTTTTTAAATGCCATATGTAGGTGGATGAAGATGAAGATTTTGAAGATCAGAATAAATCAAAGATAGGGAAAAAGAAAGCAGCATATACTGGGGGCTTAGTCTTGGATCCCAAAGTCGGTAAGATGTGGCAATTTTCTTTTTTCTATGAAGTTAGAACCAGGTAGGTTATATTAATGCAGAGAGATTGCAATGGACAATGTGTATATGTTGTGGGAGTTCGGTGTGATGGTTTGCAGAGGGGTGTGTGTTGTGTACAAGAAAATTCCCCAGTGTTGATTGTGGAATTGCTTATTCTTGGAATGGTTTTTTTCTTAGCTTTTTGTGAGAAGATGGTGCTCTTGTGAGGAATCAGGGCTGTATATCTGTGTATAATTTTCTAATGGACACGGAAGTTTTCTTTCGGTTTCTCCTCTATGTGGGGCAAACTGTACAAGTGTCCTATAGTAACACAGAAGCTATCTGTTCAACTCTGGTGAGTTAATGGGGTTGGATCGTTCCACTTCTGACAGCTTTCTGTAATGCATAGTGGTTCATCTCAATAGCTATGTTAAGGGGTTTAGATGCTGGAAATGTGGTACAATGTGTTACTGTCATTTGAGTATTGATTGTGGAGTTGGATGAAGTCTGTAGGGAGACTGAGTAATTATGACTTTTGTTTTAAACTCTGTTTTAGGTTTTTATGACAAGTTTATTTTGCTTCTCGACTTCAACAGCTTGTACCCATCAATTATCCAGGAGTTCAATATCTGCTTTACCACAGTGCAGCGACTGTCATCAGAAGCACAGAATAGGGCAGAGGTTTGTGTTCTTTAACACGTGACTTAAATTACAGTGCCTAAACTTCATTATGATTTCTGTGAATCAACTTGTTAAGAAATTGTTCTTTTTCACTGTTTCATGGTTTTGGGGTTTCTTTTTCCCCCCTCACACAAGTGAAAAATGTAATTCATCTTTAAAGATGCATCATAGTAAGTTTTGGGTTGGGACTTACTGAATATTGTATGTGTGTTGTCTTCCTTTCAGTAATACTCTATAATCTTGGTAATTTCTCTCCCATCTAAACAAAATCTTGATATCCTCATGAAACAACAATTTTGGTGAGGCTGTATTGGCCCTTTTGAACCCCAGATCCTCGTAGTAATTTCTGAGACTCTTGACTTGGTATGGGCTTCCTAAAATTAAGTTGCCACAGAATTCACATAGACATACCTGAATGAGCGAGAGGCGAGTCTCATGCTTCTGCCTGGGGGAAAGAATGCAATATGAGCTCAACCCTTATTAGACATTGGGAAAACTATGTGTGACTTGGGGGTGTGTGTCAGGGAGCAATACTTTGACTATGTCAGCTGCTGGACAAGCTTCATAGAAATTTATGCTGTTTAATACAGCATTAAACTGTACTAAACGGAACTAAAGAACCTCCTGGAGGTGTAGAGCTACGTGCAGTTATCTCAGCAGCTATGCTGGCCATGGCTTATCAGTGGCTGCTTATTCTCCTTCCCTCAGTTGTGCTGGCACAGTTATTGGTGGAGCTGTGCTGTGAACAGAAGCAGTGAGCTGGTCAGGTCTAAAGGTTAAACCTGAGGCTTTTATTTTTAACTAGTATCAGCTCACAGGTTGGAATTAGTATGTTATGGATAAGTAGTTATGGGACATAGTTAGTCCCATAGCAACTGAAATACCACTACCATAGCAGAAATGAGGAGACAAGTATGTGGAATTGTGTCAGTAAGTTCTTCCAAACTCTCTGTAGGTTTACCCTGCTTTCTTAGGTGTGCTTCAAACTGAAGCAGCTCATTTTGATTTCTATCATGGTATGATATTTAATCAAGTTCTGGTGTTATTTCTTGATATGGTTCTTCCCAGACTGCATTACTAAACATCACAGTGTCTCTATTGCCCTTTCTTTGTATATTTCTGTCTCTGTCATTGTGCTTGAATTTTCTTACATTTTTGCTGAGCAACCATTTCTTCAGTTATGCTAATGAGAAGAATGTGTGCTTTCTGTTAGGTTGTTTTGCTATAATGGAGAGTTGCTTGGAGTGGAGTTTTCCTACTGTTGTTACTGTCAATTTCACTTTTGTCAGTTATCTTATTTAAAGTATCATTTCCACAGAGCATGTGTTCTATTTTACAGTTCTGAACACCAAAAGTACTTACATAATGGATTTTTTTCAGCTTGTGTGTGTGTTTTTCTTTATATTTTTGTATCTATATACATAACAAAGTGTGTGTTTTATTTATCTGCATTTGTGTATATATCTAAATATACACATATATACATTTAAAGAAAAAAACCCACACCTTCCTGCTACTTGTCCATGTCTGTCCTGGGTTTCTTCCAGACAGAGACAGACTTAGTCCCTGTCACCCAGCAGGGACTAAGTAATATACTTAAATACCACAAAAACCTTCTCCTGCTTATTTTGTAGTGTGTTTTGGATGTCCTGCAGGAAAAGATACAAGCTGTGTGGTTTACAGGATTTTATTACCAAGCCCATTTAATGTTTTAATACATTCAAATCTAATCTTTGAGCAAAGAAATGATAAGCAGTGGTGATCATTTGACAGGTCAAAGAAGAGGAAGAAATTCCAGAGTTTCCAGACCCATCTCTGGAAATGGGAATCTTGCCTAAAGAAATCAGGAAACTGGTGGAGAGAAGACGCCAGGTTAAGCAGTTAATGAAACAGCCAGATTTAAATCCAGACCTTTATTTACAGGTGTGTTTTTTAGAACTCCTTTGATTTTCCTCCTGTTCCCCTTAAGTGCCCTGATCAGCCTTGCAGAATAGGGATGATTAGTAGTGAGCAGTGATTGTAATGTGCTTTGCTTGTAACCCATCATTGCTGCAGACTATATAAAAAGCTGTGAATGTAATTGTGAACATTAAGTTCTGTTCTCTGTTGGCTATAGTTGTATGATTTTTGCTGGTTGTGTTTCTTTTCAGTATGATATCAGACAGAAAGCTTTGAAACTCACTGCTAACAGTATGTATGGCTGCCTGGGATTTTCCTACAGCAGATTCTATGCCAAGCCTTTGGCTGCTTTGGTGACGCATAAAGGGAGAGAGGTAAGTCATTAAACAGGTTATACACACATGTAAAAAGGGTGAATTTAAGCCACCTACTTTTTCATTGAATAGGAGAGTGGTCTTGGTTTCAAACCTGTAGTTTTATTTTTCTTGTATTGACAAAGTTGGGGAAAAAGTGGAACTGGTGTCTAGAAAAGGATCAGATAAATGTCTCAAGAAGTATGGCAAGTTGAAAAGCATTATTTCTAATTAAACTGCTTAGTTTCGATGGGCCAGATTATGGTGACAAAAATTAAGGCTGCTTTCACGTTTTCTGTGAATTTCTAGTTCTGCTTGATGGGTTAGTCTTTGATTTGGTGGTACTTCACTTTGCGTGATCTTATCTTTGGCTAGACTGTCCTGTGCTCTAGTATATTGAGCTCCTGAAACCCTGAAGTTTGTGACAGGACTAATTAATCACATGGTGACAGTGGATTATGTATCATGGCCTTATTTTCAGGAACATTTTGTGGGTGTGTTGTTTTTTTTGGTTTTTTTTTTTTTTCCCCCCTTAAAACTCTGCATTAGCCTCAAGCGATCACATTTTATTTTAAAAGCTGCTCTTAACTTTACAGGCAAAACTTCTCTTGCTGTTGATTTAGGATGGCAGCTGAATGCAGACCACATCAGTTTGGTCTCGGTGCGAAAAATAATTATGAAAGGACCAAAATGTAGCACTAATATGCAGTGTCTTAAAGCAATTTTTTTTTTCTTTTTTCCTTTCACGATACTTCATATTAGTTCTTTGTAGAAGAGAATACCATGCAGGCATCTGCAAAGGTGCTGGAAACAGAGGTGCCGGGATGGCCGGTCAACTTCTAGCTTAGCAGAGAGGTGGATGAGTTCATGTGTATGTTTAGAGGCACATAATCCCCTGTGGTGCAGGGGGACAGAACTCCTTGCTGTGGACCACTCAGTGCACTGAAGGTCTGTTTACAGCCCTCAACTGATGTGCATAGGGGCGTTTTGTTTCTGATAACACATCTTTGTTTTTAGAAGTTTTCCCGTCTCAGCAGCTCCTAGAGACAACCCCACATTTCCTGTCCTTCCCATTTATGTAATCGATATGTTTAGCTTTTACACGTTTGATGAGGAAATAATTTCCAGGTTTGATAACTGTAAATGTACTATGCATCCACGTGAATTCAAAAATTAATGTTTCCTTTAAGGAAGTAAGGAAGTCTTTCCTTTTAAGATCCTGATGTGTTTATCTAGAAGTTTGACATGAGAAGCAACTGAGTATCCTAGCTTTCTGTTTTCTAGCAGTATTTTACAAGTCATTAATTTGACTTCTTTGGAGTTTTTTTTATGATCTCCATTAGTTATATAGCACACTTGTCACAACCTGGGTATTTTATGGATATGCAAGCTTTTGGCCTTTGGTAAGGGGTGGGAATAGTTTTTGTTTGCACATACAGTTTATTCTCAATTGTTTGTGACTTACCACTTATGAGATAATGGTACATGAAATTCTGGTGTTCCTGTATCATGTTCCAAAGTGATGGGATGGGAAAATCCTATAAATAGGTGGTACAGGATGTGCTTTGAGACACTTCCTCTTACGTAGCTGATTTTTTGGTTGGAAAGGATTTCTTGCCTCTTAAATTCTGGTGGTGCTAGACCTGGTCTTGCTTCTTCCAAGACTTTGCGCACATTTGAATCTCCAGTTTTGTAGTTGCTCTGGGTTTGGAGAAAAAGCGTAAATACTGTGGCAGAGTATTGCCTGAAAGTACGTTGTACCCAGTGCAGGTCTAGATTTTTCCCTATGAAACAGGGTTACAGGGAGCACAGCAGAGAGATGCTAATGAAAGTCTGTGGGAGCTGGTCTGCATCTGGCAGTACTAGTGCTGAGCTCAGTGGGCCATTACTGTCTTGCTAGGTCTCTTCCATGCAGTACGGCACCTCCTGTAGAGCTAAAACTTACCTTTTTTCCCCCCATTCTTTGAGGTAGATTAGTATTCATTACTGTAGATACGATGTAGATAACAAACTTTTGAAAATTTGAGAACTTTTCAGGATGACCTGTGATTTTGTGCTGCTGTGCGCATATGATAAATTCTGATTAAATATGCTGTATATTCTCTGAAGACTTGCATTTTTAGGTAGGTAATCAATAAACAGATACAGCTGTACCTGTTTTTGAGGACACCTTAGTTTTCTCTCTTTTTTTTTAAGTTGAATTACTTCATCTAGAAAAGTACTACTAGAAAATTTTATGTTGATCTGTGTAGTCATAGGTTTCCTCTTACCATGAAGCGCTCGTATAAAAGAGGTAGTTGTTAAGTGCCAAGAGATCTGGGTTCTCTATATGAAAAGGTTAATTAAAAAATAACTATTACAAAGAAATGTAATTGATTTGAATTTAAATGGCCTTTTCTGATGATCAGTGATTGATACCTTTTTTATTTTTTTCCTGTTGTGAAGGGGACCTGAATAAATGCAAGTAGGCTTGTATATGTCTAAGTGGGAAAAATACTGTGGGGGATGAAAACTGAACTTAGTATTTGCACTAACACAATGACAGTTAAATCGTTAAGTCTTAGCAGAATAATTGAAAGTGGGAAATAAGTATTTCAAGTTGAAGAAGTTTTTGAAGCTCGTTGTAGCATTCAGTTTCAATGTAGCTGTGAGAAGATGAGTTTTGTTGACTTCTGTAAGTTGCTGCTTTCTGCTTGTATCACTGAAGACCTTTTCACTGAAGCTGTAGGAAGACCAAGCACTGCAAGCATCTGATGCCGAGCGCTTTGTACTGCTTCTCCTGGACTGTGACTTCTCTCCATGGTTTGGTGATGCCAATGCACTAAAAGTAGTGGAGCTGCCATGCTGTTCCTTATGGTGACTAAAAGTTCTTGCTGGTTTAAAAACTTGTTTATACCTATGCTAGTATTTGACACATTGACATCATTTGTGATGGCAGAAGTATTAAATGTGATGTGGAAAGCCATTTATAAAGCCAGATCATAACGCTTGGACAGAGTGTAATCTGTAAAACCTCAATTTTCATCAGTCAGCCTTAGTAAGATATGAGCTAGTGCTTGACCGGTATTTACTTTAAGACATACAGTAGAAAGGTAGCAAAGCCTTACAACTTTGGCCATATATAGGCCGGGCCCAGCAGAGAGCTTATTGTGTGTCCTTCCAGCGAAGGAGTTGTTATTTATGTGGGTAGTGTAGTAATGGTCATGAGTTTTCACTAGATGGCGATAGAGACCTTGAGATCATTAATCAATTAAGGCTTTTCATTTTTTGTCACCAAGTGTTTTAAACGTTGACTATCAGGTTTCTCAAACGGGTTTTCCTTGGTTATTTATTTATTTTTTTTTAAATGTAGGTAATCGTTAACAGGGAAGATGGGGCGTATTGGTGTGAATTTGTCAGAATTCAGTGTATTGTATATCGCAGGTAGGTTGGTTAAGCTTTGGTATTTTGGAAGAAAAAAAGGGCAAAAATTTGGAGTGTGGAATAATTAAAACTATAGGTCTGATCTGTTTGAACTTTTTGGAAAACATAAATGTTTCCCTGTTTTGATCATTGGAAATGCATCAATTCTTGTTCTTACAATAAACACATGGGGGGGAAAAAAAAATTAAAAAAAGTCTTTGGATTTGCTAGCTCTTGATCTGGAATGTGTTAGAAGGATTCCTGGACTTTCCCGCCACCCCCCTGTGTTACTAAGTGTTTGCCTGGACATTACTCTTGTTGTAAATACAGCAGTTGCTTGCATGGAAAAGTAGTAGGAAAATATTTAATATATTTTTAGCTGTCCTTTAATGTAATTTAACAACTGGAAACAAGATGAGTCGGTGTTGTACAACCAGCCAGCTCTGCACTAGCAGGCAGCATAAGGTCATGCCTTTCTAGCCTCTTTAAAGGACAAGTCTTTTGATGAAGTGTCAGTTGTCTGATTTCCCAAATGCACGGTGCCCTCTGCTGCAGGTTTTTCCTACAGGACAGCAGAGTTGTTGAGGGAATTTTATCTGCAGGCAGCTTGGTTGCTAATGGCTGTCACTCAAAGCTGAGGCCTTTTCCAGGTATTTGCTTTTCTCCACTTTGGTTTTCATTGCTGCATATTTTTTGCCAGGGCAGCTAGAAAACTTGCCTTTGAGAGGAAAATAACACATTTGCTGTTTTCAGCAGTACCAACAGGTAGATCTAATGTTACAGTATGCAAAATAGGAGGGAGAAAGAGGCAGTTGGGTTAATTCCAACTTTCTCATTGAGATCCTTTAGATACATTCTCAATTAATAATTAGTTTAAGGCCTTGGCAGTCAAAAGGAAAGAATAAAAGCATGTTATTGCTGCAGTCTGAGAAAAGAATGGATGAGGGAGGAGAAAGATGAAGTGGAGAAAGATGAGCTCATTTTAAAAAAATTAAGCAAGGGTAGGTAAGCAGGTTAATGGCTGTCTATTGTAATTGTCTTCTGTAAAGTAATCCAAGCATCTCTTTTTTTCAACTTTTTTTTTTTTTTTTTTTTAAGTCTTGTTCATCTGGGGACTTTCAGTTCATCAGCTACTTTCTCTTAATTGCACCTAAAGCATTGATTATACAGTTTACAAGAGGTGCCATGTGAGTGGGGCAATTGTCAGGACTCCTCGCTTCTTCTTTTGTTGTATGGGAAAAAGGGAATGGTTAAAAGAGGGAAAGGAGCCTCCAAAATTCCCATTTAAGCATCCTGTCTATATTTAAACAAGGAGTACAACATTAATATGTTTTTGGGAGGCGTGGAACTTGATGGCAAAAGGCTAGGCAAAGAGTTTCTTAATTGCTTTTCAACATAAAAATGGGAAACTGAAATCTTACAAGAAATAGTGCTAAATTGTAGCAGTGTCCATAAATGGAAACTGTTAGGGTCAAATCAGTTGTCACTGTTGTTAAATTTATCATTATGTATGCAGTTGTGAGCCAGTGAAAAAGCTATGTACATTATTCTGCATGTTAATATCCAAAGTGAGTTGGAATAGGCATTTCAAAGGAGAGGCTGCTTACAATCTGAAAATGTGAACTGAGTACCAAGTAGAAAAATTAGGGAACATCTTAACATTTGTTGAAATGAAATATTATTATTGTTAGTCAAGTGCATGAAATGACATCTGGTCTGATAAAGACTTTTGCATCTCCAAGAAGAGGAAATGAAATGTTTCAGTTAAGAAGAATGGCCAGAATATTTTGGGCGAGGAGGAAATTAGTCTGGATGAAAAAAAAAAAAGTTTTATTTTGGGTGGTATGGTTTTTGTTTGCTGCTTGGTTTTTTTTTTTTTTCACTGGACACAAAAGTTTTGTTTAATGCATATTCACCAAGAAATATTTAGGAAGATTGATCAGACTGAGGTTGATTGTATGAGTCAGATTAATAGAGAGACTTTTCTTTTTTGTGACTGCTTATTTTAAGATTGTGCTACCATGAGAAGTATGGTGCCTCTTGCTTCCTGACTGCTGATTTCTGTGGATGGGTTATAGAAATTGAATGGCCCCATGGTGAGCTGGATCAGCCTGGTGATCTGAGTTGAAAACTAACTCGAGGGAAACCAAATTGATTTCTGTTGGATCAATGACTCAGTGACTTACCGCATGGTCTTAGAGCTGTAGAAAGGAGGAGGTTGGAAAGGGGGGGGGGGGCAGACCCAATATGAGGTGTAAGGGATCAGACATAATGAGCCTTATTTCAGCTCTCACCCAACTGTGAAACCGTAGGGTTAGCGTTGATGGGGTGAACTTGTGATTTGGTGAGTTTTCGCTTTCTTTCTTCTGTACTTTTGTTATTTTTCTTATGGTTTCCTGTCTTGTATTTTGTTCCTGCCTTGCCAAAAGACACAGATTTTACTTGAGTCTTATCTTAACCTAGCTGACTAAGTAACACCAAGATATTTCTCACCCAGAGTTGTGGTAAAATTGAAAAGCAGGGTACTCTGGGGACCTTAAAGAGCAAGGTGTCTGGCACGTTCTCCATATCTAAAATGTAACAATACATCACCTTGTAGAAGCCATATGTGTTGTGTGAAGGGCTGATACCTCAGGAGCTAGAAATGTCTCTCCACATCCAGCAATAACAGAAAAGACTCTCAAGTGTGCAGTAAAATATTGGGGAATGAACTTGAATCCTGCAACCCCCAAAGTTTGCCATCCTTTGGCTTTAGAATAACTGAAGAAATCCTTTAATCCTATCTAGAATACTGCAGGGATTATGGGATTCACAAGAAGAGATCCTTTTGTGATTCTCTTCTGCAGGTACTGGCATAAAGATGAATCATAAATGGAGCACAGGAGCTCCACTATGAAGGTGAGAGCTTTTGCTACATCACAGCACCATTTGTAAACTGCTTATGTTCTGTTCTCAAACAAATTAATTTTTCAATACCCGCTGTTAAGGTTGGAAGAATACAAATGCTAACTGCTGTCTTAATGTTTTTCTCAAGCTTGTATGTTTGTTAGCACTATGGGTCTTTGCAGTACACATTTTCTCAGTTCATTAGTAGCTTGCCATAAAACAATTTGGTTTTTGAGACTTAAAAGAAGTTGTTCTTCAGAGTGTGATTGCCTCACTCATTTGTGTCATGCATTTATTTTAAATTGGGTATTGGCCTGCTTTAGAAACCATGGGTTTGGATACCTAGATGTTAATAAAGTTTGCAAAATAAAAGAGACTTCAAGTTAGGGAGAAAAAATAATTTGCCATTTCAAGCAGTACTCTTAAGAGTATAGAAAAATGATCTAACTGAAGCATGTCTCCCATGAGACTTTAATAAATACTTGAACTGTCTTTCAAAGATATGACACCTTGATCTCATCAGAAAGTTTCATGTCTTTCCTGGGAATGTTGCCCACTGTGCTAAAGCTCACTGTTGCACAACAGACTGTATTAGAAGCTTTTTGCTTCATCCGTAATTAAGTGGTCTATTCTTTACTCTCTTGGCTGAATACTCATTTGACCCTAAAAGATCTGCTGTTTTCAGGTAATGATTTAAGGGTGGTGGTGATCCTGCTCTGACGTGTAGGGAGAGGCTGACAGCTGGGTTTCTTCAGTCTGAAGAAAAATAGTTTAAGAATGGAATTAATTGTGGTCTTCAACAACCTAATGCACAGCCTTGTACCAGGCAGGTCTAGCCCTTTCTTGGGCAGGAGGTTGAGTTAGATGATGTCCAGAGATTTCTTCAAACCAAAATTGTTTTATGACCATCAGTTTAGAAGTCCCTTTAATTCATGCTCAGATTTATTGCCAACATCAGCTAGATCCAACAGATGCAAGAGTAGCAACTTGTCATTTGCAGTGAAGATGAGTAGCGGGATGAAGATATTTCAGCAGTAATACTTGTCTTTCACAGCTAAAAAAAAACATTTCTGGACTGAGTACTTCAAATGCAGGTTTTGTTGTATAGATCAGGTCGTGTGGTCTCTTGTATGTATGTCCTTTCACTGGTCCTGTGCCAAGATTCATTGGCTTAATTTAGAAGATATGCATGAACGGCTTGTGCTATTTTCAGCCTTGAAATACACTAATGATATAGATGAAACAGTTTGTTCGAGTTCTTTATTTCTTTATGGAAGATGGACTGTCTCTACTGCTGCAGGTACAATTCTCCATAAAGATATAGGACATCTTCTGCTTGGGACAAAGGATTCTTGATAAATGGTTGTAGTTTAATGAGCTAGGTCATACCTGATGCAGATCTCTTAACGGAAACCAGCAATGTTAGAAGCAAGAAAACCTGAAAGTCAGGCATATAGACTAAGATAATTTATTTGTCTTCCTTCATAGTGAAAAGAGGGCAGTGTTGAAGCTGGGTGAAATAAGTCCCCCCAAATTTTAGAGTGGGATAGGTGATTGAAAAGCATGTGAAAGCTTAACTTACATTTGTTCTCTGTGTTTCCTTCCCTTCTGGCAGTTATACATAATGTAATGCAGGAGATGTTGCTGGTGCTAGCCTTGTCTTTAGCTTCAGGCTATGCCATTTATCAGACTCACTGGGTAAGGTTTCAGGGAGTAGGATTAAATTATATATGTTGATATCTGCTCTACAATTTGATACTCTGCATTTCTCCTGATATGAGGCACTAGAAACAGTTGTTCCGTAAAATCCTATTTCAACACCTGGATTATTAAAAAAAATAATTCCAGTTCCCCATGCCTTTCGTGTTTAGTTTTTTCTGTTTTCCTAAAGAGCACAAAGTAGTTTTTTATGTTGTTGGGGGTGGGAAGCTGTTCCCACTTGTGTCACTGAAATGCAGTTCTCACCAAAAGTGAGGAATGTCGGAAAGTCATTTGAACCTTACTGTGGAGATTAGCTCCTGGCAGTCATTTCTATGTGAACTTTTGCTAGTCTTGATGATTATGTGGGACTGGAGAAACTTAAAATGTGGATAATGATGGTTGGTAAGCCCTGGTTTAAAAAAAAAAAAAAAAAAAAAGGGCTCTTTTGAGAGATACCTTTTATAAATGATGGTTCCTGGTTCCTGCTGAGATGGGAGTAGACAGCAATAGCCAAGTGGTTGGATGGATGATTCATCTCATATGAGTGATGCCTTGTTAAATTAATGTTTTCTTTCTGATTACTTGCCTTATTTGTGAAATAGACCAGAAATTGGTGAGTTTAAGCTACTGGAAATTCAGAAAAGCTGGAGTATGTAGTAGTCTGTTTTGATGAAGTTCAGAGTCAAGTTCCTGGGTAAAAAAGGACTTCTTTGATAGAGATAAAGATGACCTTGAGGTACAAACACTGCTTTTTGTTTTTTTTTTTTTCCAAGGAAACTGAATCTACTGAACAGTTGCCAGGGAGAGGGATAGCTATGGTACATGACCTGTTTTGCCCTTCAGTTTGGTCATCTGAATAGTTTTGTGTGCAGGTTCATTCTATTAGGCAATACGACAGTTGGCACACTAATATTTTATTTTCTAGTTTCTCTGAGTGACTTCAGTGGAAAGAATGTTTTCATTTGTTAACTTTTCGTTGAGACTTTTAATTTTACTGGGATATCAAACTGTCACAGGCTTTGTTGTACTGTAATTTGGAAGTGGCATGTGGAAGTCTTGATTTTTTTTTTTATTTTTTTTTTTTTGAACAACACAGGTATAAGTTAATGACAGATGATGTTTTGGTTTTCGTGTGACCTCCTTACTTTCTCCCCTTTCTCCTCCCTGTCTCCCTCAGAACTCAACATCATCAGCATCTTTGAACTAGGCAAATACAATTTTTGTATTTGTTCAGAAGTCTGTTGGTTTCTTTAAATCATAATAGCTCCTTTGCCTTGATGTTTTAATATGTATTGTACCTGGGCCTTTTGGTTCAATGCCTAACTTCATATTTTTCAACTTAGAGTTAAAAGTAGTCATCCTGGAGCTAAAGAAAAATCAATGAGAAGCCTGTACTTAGACTGAGAACCCCTGCAGAAAGCTTTGATTAGAGAAAAGCTTTAGATCTGACTCTTATACACAATTGTCCATCAGGTGGCCAGTCATTTTTGGCATGTACTACTGTATACCACAGATGCTAGAGATGGAAAAAGGTCTATTACATCATGTAGTTCGTCTTCCAAAGTATGTACATAGTTACTTCAGCAATTCTTCATGAAGTTGTTTGGGGTTTTTTTGGTGAAGACTGATGCCCTTCAAGAAGCAACTTCCATAATTTTAATTTTGCAATAGTTTTTAATGTGATAGCTTTTTTAAAATAGATTTTAAAAATGGAAGGCGAGCTTGCCTTCAGTAGGAATGTGTTAATTGACAGGTGTCCTGAAGTTCCATGTTCTTGGCAGTGGTCCAGGATGACAGGGCAGTAATGATTTGGAAACTGTCATTCCTTCCTGGTGAAAGGATTGGAGGAAATCTGTGAAGTTATTAACTACTGCTGGCTTCTAACAGACTGTGAGAAGATCATTATGGCATCTAATTAGTTGAGATTACCTCCTTTATGCAGAATGTTTGGGCTTTTTAAAAAATTCCTTGACATGCTGTCTTATGGCTAGCACCAGTGGTTTTTTTTCTTCTTCTCTTTAATGTTCTGGATGGTTACTCTGAGGATTTGAGTTAAGGGATCGTGTTCCTATCTCCGTGTGGTGTAATTAGTACAGCTATTTAAATGTTATCTGGAACCCATTTACCCTATCTGTCAGCTGCTGCTTAGTTCAGTGGAAATGCTTTTATGTAAATCACAGAACAATACTTCTGACTTGTTAACAAGATTGGGCTGAATTTAGGGGACTGAAAGACTTCATCCTGGAATATTCTTGCTGAATCAAGGGTAGAAGATTATAAAAGCTGCCACTTTTAAAAAAGTGTTATTATGCTGACAAATGTATATGTATAAATTGAATTAGCTGTGATACTCCTACAGTGGGAAACCTCTCACCGACTCTAAAAAACTGAGGAAAAAGCTGGCACACATGAAATTTTCTTCCCAATTTGCATGCTATTTAGTAGGTTGAACTAATGTTCCTTGATATCTTTTTGCAGTAGGCTACAACTTCTGTGTCTCTTCAGCTGGTCTTAGAATACTTGGAATTGATGCCTGATGGGGAAGGGGGGTGGATTCTTTAACTTCCTTCCAAGCAATTTAATGAAAGCAGGTCCTTCTATGGCTAGGAGATACTTGCGTTTTATAGGGATCTAATGCTGTTCTGAATGATTTGATTGCTCACAGGCTTTTGTGGAAGATTCTGTCCTAGTCTTGGCTTATTTTATAACCACATAACAAATACAAGTTTTTTGCTTCCATTCAAATAAAATCAATGCTCTTTCTCTCCTTCCTCCAGTGTACAGACTTCTTGCTGTCTGATATATTGCTGTCTGATATATTGGTGGTGGATCTTGGACTTTGAGTTGATTATTCAAGTACTTTAAGAAAATAATTATGAAAGTCTCTCATCTTCCATGTTTCAGCAAGTCATCTACTTCGGTTTGTTGTTTTTGTTTTGTTTTTTTTTTTTTCCAGGAAGATGGGCTTCTGACATGCTGACCAAGTGAAGATTAATAAATTGTGGCTTTTATTTGTGTCTCTAGTTTTCAGCCTGGAGTGTAAGCTTGTGTCACTTTGCTCTGTCATAAATACTGTGTTAAATTACAGCAATTTTTTTTTTTTTAAGAAACTGTTTGATTTTTTGCCAGGGATTCCTGAGCCCTCTAGTAATAGTTTCAGGGATCCTATTCCTTCTCTGAAAATCAGTGCCAATTTTGGACTGTGCAGCTGTCCCAGTTTCCTCTTCATTAATTTTCACTGTAGGAATAAATGTTTGTTGTCTGATGTTTATTATATTAGCTTATTTAATGCCAGTTATTTCCTTCCCCACATAGATGTTGCTTCATTTTCTTTTTCCCTTTTTTTTTTTTTTTTTTCCTTAAAATAGAAAAAGTAATAGATCTGCCAGAGGAGATCTGGAAGGTAAAGCAATATGAAGTGGTATTTATTTGACTATTCCAGAAATGATCCTTCTGTTATTCCATACAGTACTGCATAGCTTTTGGCTCAGCTGGTCTGCATAATAGGGGAGAGCCTCCCTGCTAAGCCAAGCAACTCCTTTTTGCTTCGAAGCGTATGTAAGGCATGCATGGTAGTAGATTATCACAATTATCAAGTATCAGTACTGACTTAGTATTTGTCCCTGGCCTTTTCCATCTTAAATTAAGGAAAGCCTGTTTTGTGACTGACTGTCTGCCTCTCTCTCTGAGAGGAACTGGGGTTAATAGTTTATTAATAGTCTGTGTTGTATGTGGAACATCACAGCCTTGTCATATGCTTTTGAGCATAGGGGAGGGTTTTTTTTGTGATTTTCTGGAACATGATGCATCTTTCACCCTTTAGGCTCTTCAGACAGCATTGGAAGTGGGCATTATTAACAGCATGTTGATTTCTGTGGTCTGATAATTTTTATCTTAAATTATGGAGAAAACACAAGTATTTTGCATGCTTTGCATAACATGGGGTGTTGGGTTTTCTCTTTAATTTTCAATACTTGTGTCATGGCCAATAGTTGTGTTAAGACTACAGTTATCTACTGTAAAGAGACCAGTGACTCTCACTTGTTCCACAGCAGGAGAACTTGGTGCCCTCTGAGGTTCTGAGCCATTGTAGTGACTGGTTAGGAAGATGGAATTTGGGAAAACCTGAGTTAATATGCATACCATAATGAAAGAATTCCTTTCCGTGTTTTGTTTTTAACTGCTTTTTAAATGCTATGGGCACAGGTGCTTAAATGTTAAATCAGCTGTACTTAAAGTGTTTGAGAGAGTAGTGTGAGCTGCTAGTAGATTTTCTTAGACAGCAAGTAATTGATTTCCTTTTTATTACTTTATTTCTGTTTTCCTCTTTCCTGTGTTCTGTGTTTATTCCCAAACAAGTACTTGAATCATCCTTATTGGTGTGTGCTTACTTGGGTATAGGGTTGGAATTGCTGATTGGTAGTTCAAGCAGAGATTGATTGTCCCAAAACACTAGCAGCTTCTCTGATGACTGCAGAGCCTTGAAGTTAAACCCTGGAGGAGACACATGAAAATGACTTTTACCTCAGCATTAAGTTCAGTCAGTATGTCACGGATAAAATAAAGTGATCTGGAGAAGATAGCCACATGTCTTCAAGTCACAAAAGTAACCTGGAAAAACTGAAGGCTTAGAACTAGTTAAGAGAAATACTGTATCCTACTGAAGGGCAAGCAACTTTGTGAGTCCATTGAGTCCAAAAGTGCACAGAAAGTCAGAAAAGCTCAGACAGTTACTTCTATTCTGTACGTAAATTTAAAATAGGAACAAAAAAAATTGAGCTCTCTGTAAATTGAACTTGAGTGTCAATGTCTGGATTTAAAAGAATGGCTGGATTTAAAAGAAAGAAGCTTCTTGTAGGAAAAAGGGCTTCAGCTGCCTTACTGTGCTGCATTTGGTACTGGACTTCCTGGGAAGGAAACGCAGATGGGCTACATGTGAAGCCTGTGCATTAGAATAAGCGCTGCTTGACTAGGCTTGGGTTTCAGGTTTGTGTTTGGGTTTTTTTTTCTTTGGATTATTTTTTTTTGCTTTCTACAGAAGAGAGCAGCTGGGTAAGATCTGTGGAAGTGGTGCTTCCAACTCTGCTCCTTTTTTGCTGATGCCTTGTGTTGAACTCTTCCTGGAGGATGAAATGTCTCTTGGCACATTTGTTGCCATCTGCTGTTTGTCTCTGTTGATAAGCCTTACTTAGCACTTTTCCTAGGAGAGTGCATGACATGGTTTCAAAACCTGTTCCATTTACCTATTGCTGTGGGACCAGGCAGGCCCTGTTTGAAATGTTTTTCAGCTGGTATGTATCGTTACTGTTTCACATGACTAATGTGAAAAATGGTAATTGAAGCTACAAGCCTACTATGTAGTAAGCTTTAATTAGTTAAACTGCATCGTATTAGTTTACTGTTGGTGCTAATGCTCTTGAAATTAATTGGCGCTAAAGGGGGTTCAAAGTTTATGTGGAATCATTGCTGTTATAATGTGCTATATTACTAGGTAACTTGGCCTATTAGAGAGATATAATAGAGAATTTCATTCTCTATTATAGCTGCAAGTTAACAAGGCCAGAGTAATTGTCTCATAAACAATAGCCTCACTTGCAAGACAGATGCAGCCAGATCCTTTCCACGAGTTTGAGTGCCTGCTGTATTTTAGCAAATAGGCAAGGAAGGGTGATCTCCGTAGGTCACCCAGCAGTAGCAGATGGGGAAGATTTTTAGAAAGTGGGATAGCACACTTTCAGATCTTCTGTTATGCTAATAAAGTTTTTGTGTGAGAAGACTGCAATGTCAATGGCCATAATCTATCAATGACATCAACCCCTGGCATGTACAAGCCATCAAAGCAAACACAGAATACCTCTGTATGCATAGCTGGACAGTATAAACCAGTTGCTACTAGCCTGAAGGTCATCTCTCAATTTCCTAGGATAGACTAAATACCTAGCATACACATTCATTAAATCTTTTCTGAACAGAAGTTTTGATTTGGTCAAAATGTGAAATTTAGAGTCATGGGCATTTCTAGACCCCATAGGAATTTAACCCCTAAATAGTTTTTCTGTTGCATGCCACTTGTGTACTGTAATGTGGCGTAGAATAACCTACAAGTGTCTGGTAGAAGAAGTAATAAAATTACTGGATTAATATTATCTAGTAAGTATAAAGTATTATTAAGTAACTCATATTTAATACCTAAACTCATATTTAATATGATAGGGCTTATATCCGAAATTAATTACAAGTGAGGGTAACTTTCATGAGTGGAAAAAAAGGAAAATTACAGTGGTGAAAATGTGGAATAGCAGTATGACTGAGGAGTGCCAGCGTGCACTTGTTGCTCGCTCTCCAAAATGCCATCAGGAGAGTGTTCAAGTGCTGAATCTCCAGATTTTTAAGTGTCTTGATCCAGGTTCTGATACTATTTTAAGTCCCTCTTTACAGCCAGCATGCAAATCTTTATTTAGTACCATCTTTCAGGAACTGCAACAGCAGGTCCGGTATTTATTCCATCCCAGGAAACTCCTGATTCCAGGAATGAAAAAGCCTAAGTACTAGGTCTCCTTAATTTTCTGTTACATATATTCCATGGATTGAGAAGAAGTTAACAGATTCAGAAGTGTACTTTGTGGATAGACATGTCTTGTCTATGAATTTTAAAGATGCCGCTGAGTTTCAAATGGAAAGCATGGAGAACTACTTTGCGTGGTAGACTGCTTTGTATGTTATGTTAGAGGCATCTGCAGAGTTTTACAGTGGATGGTTCTTTGTAGCTGTAGTGATTTTGCCCTTTTTGAGTAGTATCAGTTTACAGGTTAGAATCTGGATTATGTAGAGGCATTATAAACACTGATGCAAATGAAGTGGATCAGCTTCATAGGAATAGTTCTGAAGATGGGATTTAATTTGGGGTGTTTTAAGCTATGATATTGAACATAGTGTTTAGGGATTTATTTTTTGGTTCTAATATTTAGTATTTACAATTATGACATTTAACTCTCTCCTGTAAGAGGCTGCAGTTGCACAGAATCAAAAAGATGAGGAGAGCAGGAAAAACATATCCTTATAACTTTCTCATAGTCACTAGTCTTCAGGTGAGGAGTTAAAAATGCAGAAGTACAGGGCACTGCAGCTTAATATACGTGCAACCTGCAAAGAGGAACCTAAATGCACATTTCAGTTGTTTTACGCTTTTCAGTAAGGAAGGAGAATCATTGCACTGTAGACGTGATGCTTCTAATGGTATCTATGAAGTGCGTTTATTTGATAACATAGAGGGTTCCTCAGCAGTGGATTAATTCTGATATTTCAGCCTTGAAACTGAGTTTCCGTGTTTGAGTCTACTGAAATTGTTGGTGTCATATGTCTAATAACCCATCTGCTTGAATGATGATAAAGCCTCCTACTTAGTCTGCCTGTCTCAAGGGAATAATCGAGCAGCCATCGTGACAAATACTCCTCTGAGCCAACAAAATACATTTTTCCCTAGGAGTTCCCTTTGAAACAGAAACTAATTTTAAGGCAATAGTAAAATGAGACTCAGCGAGGAGCAAATATCTGTCTCCAATTGTCTGTTATGGACAGTGAAGTTAAAAAAAAACAAACCCAGCAACTTCACCTTATTTATAAAGGAACCATTATCTTTATGAATAGGATGATGAGACATGTTTTTAGGGGGCTGGGCTTGATGTCTCAGTCCTGTATTTCTTAGTAGACTGCAGGCTGCTTCACTTTTGCTCCATAAAATCTTGAAGCATTGTAATTTTTGGATCATTGCCAAGAGTCAAGATTGTGTAAAAGTCTGATGTCCCAAATGTATGTGGTTTGGGTGGGCATTGGTAATTCATATCTTCTTCCTCCTTTCTCCTCGCTGGTCTTAAAAGTCCTCTTATGTGATCGGTTCCTTGTGTTTGTTGATACAAGTTCAAAATCACTGTAATTGGCTGCATAAATGAGCCATGTTTCAGTTTTTTTGTTAACTTCATGGCAAAGGAGTTGCATAGAGAGGTGGTGGTGGATTTCCCATCATCTATGTTAAATCAAGATCATATGCCTCGCTTCTAAAAATTATGCTGTCACTCAGTCTGAAGTTACAGGCTTTGAGTAGAGACTATCTAGTAAAATTTTATGGCCCATGTGTTATACAGAAAGGTCAATAAGAAGTCACTGTAGTTTTCTTCCATACAGAAATCGTGTAATTTCTGTGACAGATGAATTGGATAGCATTTGAATGGATTGGATATCTTTCATGAAGGTAATTCTATGCAGTTACAAGAAGTCATGTGTGGTCAGCCAGAGAGGAACAGTGTATTACCCATCTGGCACAACATAACAATATTTTTGCTTAAAAATTGGTACTCAATATTACCTTAGATTGGACTTTTCAGTGTTTACCTTGTTTAATGCTTGGGGGATTCTTTTTCATTTACTCAATATTTATAAGAGGTTTCCTGTAAATCCGTCCCAGGTATGCATGATCTGGTATCTAGTTTGTTTTAAGGAAATTATTTGCTATAGTCTACATCTCTGTAAAGTATTGTGCAAGGAGAAAGTGATGCTTTACTTGTCTCAGTTCAATCTCAAAATGTTTACCGTTTCTTACATAGTTACAACTCTGTTCATCAGTTTGTCTGTCCCTGTCCTCGGACCATACTCATTCTTAGGAGGGATCAAATTACCTATGCTATAATTAATTTAATCTCTGAATATGTTATGACATTTTGTATGCTTTCATATTTTCTGGTTTCTGGATAGCACCTCATGTCATGAATTGTAAAAGACATTTAAAAAATGTTCTAAACAGGTAATTCCTAATGGACTAAACAGAAACATCTTAATATTTAGGAATTGCTGTAGGTTTTAACTGTTTCAGTGCTTATTTCAAGCTGCCTATATTTTTCTGGCTCTAAGGTGAAGTAAGAGATTGTGACCAGAAGATGTGTTGGATTGCAGTCTGTTTAGATAAGCTTTCTTGTACAAGCTAGGGAATATTTTGGAGGCATACATTGGAGACTCGAGAGTTTCTGCTATTGGGATGGTCCAAGGTTTTCTGGAGAGCAGATGTGTGCTTGTGAAGAAGGGTGAATTGCGAGGAGGGGGCCTTGTGGCACTGGTGGCTGAGTGCTGTGCCATGAGTAAGGATTATGTTGTCCCACTGCAGTGAGCACAGGTCTCTCTTGGTGTAGCAGGATGAGCCTTCTGGCTGTTGTGGTTGGTATTGGTGTAGTGGTAGAGACACAGATGTGCAGGAAAGCATTATTATACCAGTACCTGAATCACAAAGGAGAGTCCCAATGAGTTTATTACGATCATCTCCTTTTCTTTTAAGACTGTTAAAACTGAGAAAGTGGATGAGTTGAAGAAGGTGTGTTCTTCAGGTCTTTGTTCTTGTCTGTAGTTCCAGGTAATGTTCTTGTTTCTACAAATCTCAGGGTGTTCTGAGGGATGTGATAAATGTACCTATGGCTTCATGCAATATTATTTATTATCACAATTTTGAGTGATTGCTTAAGAAGTACTTCTTATGAGGATTTCTTCACTACATTCCTTGCATGGATCAATGTTGAGGTTTTGATACTTTTCTAGCACATGCTTCTGAACTAATAACCAGGCTCTGGGGTTAATTTGTGACTTGCATAGCTACTAGTAGAGCATCAGGCTGGGATTTTGTATTCCTTAATGTAAAATAACTTTCATTACTGTTGGATTTGTGCAATTTTAATTTGCAGAGATGTGGAACAGAAAATACTTCATATATGCTTCAGTGGCTTTTTTTTACAATCTATTTGCATATTAAAAATTATTGCCTAGTGGCTAGTAGGAAAATGGCAAAATTGTGAATGTATGAAGTTATGACTTCTGACAGAACTCTGCCTTTGTTGGACCTCATTGTAGTTTACATTATCAGTATGTAGAGTGACACTGTATAACTAGTTTTGCTAGATAAAACAATGTGACAGTTGTATTCAGTTTCACTGAGGACAATTCATTCCCTTTAGAAATGTCTTCATGTACAAATTGACTTTATTAGTTTAAAAAAACCCAATCCCTTTTTGCATCAAAAGCATATGATAGATGTGGCTGAAGAACAAATACTTGACAATGTAATTTAGAGGGGTTTTTTTATGACTTTCCTCCAATTCTAGCAGCTTGTACTGGCAATCTCATGACAAAAAAAATGCAGTATATAAAGAATGAAAGATGTTGGCTTGGTTATGTTGTGCCCTGTGTTTGCAGTCTCTTTGGAAAATCCTGAAGTCCACACCTTGAAATTTTGCTGCAGGTGGATCGCTGGAGATAGCATGTGTGCAGGCAGTTCTGCCTGTGAAGTAGATCCAACTTGCCCAGGAGATTGTCTCTCTTTTGCATGCCTGGTCTGACCACCTTGCCTTCTTCATAGCCGGTGTGGAGAGAGAGGTCTCCTGGAGGCATGATCAAGTTATACTCCTAGTAATTTGTAGCCTTTCAGATGCTCAGCAGATGTGCTCTGCTTCAGGTTCCAATGTACTTTTGTTAAGCTACTGAAAACTGACAGTGGCCTGGGTGGATTGCACCTCCTTATTCAAGTGTCAGAGAGGCCTGGATGCCTGAGCACCATTCAGAGGAAAAAAAAAGGAGACGAAGAGCCCTCTTAGCCCAAGTGTCACATAGTCAAGATCTAGAACAAAGTTGTTCTAATTGTGTTTATTTTCCTCCTTCCATTTGGCTCTTCTTCTTTTACCTAAACATACTTTCGTAAGTCTTAACTCTTGAGGTGATGCTTTGACTCATATGTATGAGCATATTGTTACAGGGTAATTGTACTACAGTAATGTCACTGTAGGATGTGATCTTCTAGATGCTGCTTTTGTGGTTTTGCTGTTGTCTCCAGTGTTCCAAATATTTAAAAAAAAAATAGATGAAGGAATAAATGTAGAGCTGAAGACACGGGGAAAAAACATGTATAATAGATACAGGGAAGCCCAAACTTCCTTATGTATCTCCTTAATAAGCAGAAAAAGAAGAAGACGCCACTGACTGTATAGGGTGGAATATTTTTTGTGGTGGAGGAAAGCCTTTGGAGTAGGTCTTTTGTACCTTTACATATGTAAGGATACTGCACATGTTTTGTACAACTGGATTTTGTTTCTTGATAACTTGCCTTCCTTAGAAGATCTTGTTTCTTTTAATAGCTTTCTTTCTCCTACCCTCCCTTCTCATCCCCGAAATGTTCCACATCTTCACTGCCAAAGCATCCACATTTTGTGTTTCCAGTCCCTTCCCAAATTTGTCATCACCACTGCTCTTGTTTTTTCACCTCTCTAGTTGAATACCATATTTATAGATTAAGGTGGGAGCCTGAAATTAACTTCCCAAAGGGTAAAATTAAACTCTCATACCTGTTTGAATTGAAGTGAGGTGTTTGGGGTTGTGGGGTAGGTGAAGGGGGTGCCTGAGGGGAGGTCTGCTGTTGAACTCCAGGGTGATGCAAGTGCCAGCTCCCTAATGAACTAACCAGTGTGCCACTTCTGGCTTGTTGCTGTGGGAGCAGAGGGCTGAGATGACTTGCACCACTGGGTGAAGCATTAGGCTCTGTCTTTCTCTGATGTATTTCGCTGTCGTTGGGTTTTCTGTTGTTTTTCCAAGTACTTCCACCATCCCTCTGTGTGTGGATGCTTGGGAGCTACATGTTACTGCTTCCCCTTCTTGTTTCGAGGTGTGATTTTCCTGGCTTTCTTCCTGCTGTCCACTAGACGGGCTTGGAGTGTCCTTGAACCTGCCCTCCCCTTTCTAAAGCGAAGGACAAGAAGCCTTTAAGCAGCTGAAGTGTCGGCCGTGTCGCAGCTGACAGGAAACCGATCTGCTGCTTGTCCCTGCGGGCTGCAGCCTGGCTTGCTGGTGGCATGTGCCCGGGCTGTGAGAGCCCTGCGAGGGCCAGGGGCTGTGCGCCGTGGGTTTTCTCCTTGCCCTGGTCAGGTAGAGCTTGGCTGGTGGGAAATTGCCGTCTGTCCCAAAAACGCCACGGCCGTTTGCCACAGCTGTCTGTCTTGTCAAAGCAGCGACTCCTCGCAGGGTTAAAGGTTGATGAAAACTGTTGCTAACTTGAGATGATTGATGCTGGAAAAACTAATTAGTCAGCAGGGGCAATTAATTTGATCCCTCATAGCCTAGTTTCTCTTCCAGATTTTGAAGAACTTCGCTGAGGAGCACCTTTGTTCCCAGCTTCTTTCTGTTTAATTGAAGTAGGGATGTATTTTCCGTGGACTGCTTTTAAGAGGGAAGACAGGGTAAATGAATAAACAACACTTAAATTCGGTTGTGAACGATTCCTGTGTGATCTCCAAAAGGCGGCAGGGTTCTTTTTGCTTAGAGATGGAAATGTCAGATACCTTGGGGGAATTCTCAAATGCAATACCTTGTGACAGAGTTGGGAGATCATTTGCTGTGCTCCATGACGTGATGGGAGTTGTTCCCTGTAGTTAGGGAGGAAAAAGAAGAGTTTTGAAAAGGTATTCTGGTGACATTACTTTGGCTTATTCAATTGCTGATGATAAGACAATGTGTTTCCACTTTCGTCCAGGCTGCTAAAGTGTAATATAATTATTTGTATTAGACACCAGCCACCTGTTAATATCGTTCTTCTAAAGGTCATTGTGTGGTGCCTTGCTGTCTGAATTTAACGGCCCTGTATCAGGTTTGTTGGTCACTCTTTTGTGTGACACTGGACAAGTGTTTGTGGGGAAAGAATGTGAACCCGATACCCCGTCAGCCAGGGGAGAGGAGAGGACCAGGGGAGATGGGACGACAGGGACAGGCTCTGCTGCTGCTATTGTTGGGCCAGTGAGCTGGGGCTGGAAAGCAAGCAGCTTCCTTCTGAGATGCTTTCATCTAACACAGCCCTTGTTTGGAATGAAAAAGAAAAAATTGCAATAATTTCCCAAGAGAAGTAGATGGATATCTCTAAACCCTAATTTTTGGTACCCCTGGATATGTCAGGGCACCATGTTCCTGACCTGGGTTGCAAAGGAGGGGAGGGGAGGGGATGCAGCTTGACTGGCTGGCTAGCCTCCTAATGCCATGAAAAGAAAGTGAGGTGGTGATAATGTACTTGTGCCTGGTGACAACGGGTAAATGCTTGATAAGTTATTTTTAAACATACGGTGTTGGCAGTTAACCTTGTTCTTGGTGTTGAATTAATTTATTAATGTCTGTACGGTGACTTGAAAATGCAAAGCACTGTATGATTGAGAAATGTTGACCTTGTTATTTGACAATTAATTTTGCTGAATATAAGGGTGGTGGGTGTTTAACTCAAACTTTCGCTTTTCCCACTTGACCTGGTGGTATTAACTTTTGGGAGAGGTGAGGGACAGGTAGGACTTGCGAATGAACTTCTTCCATGCCTGGATCTGGTGAATGGAGCAGATACGAGTGACTGCTACTGCAGGGGCTCCACTGAATGACTTTGTTTTCAAATTCCCAGAAAATGAAAGCTTCAGCTGCCAAAAGAACAAAACAAAGCACCTGGTTTACCACATGGTGTAGGACATTCCAGCACTTGCAAAGAGGGAGGGTTGGCTTTAAGCCATCTATATTTCAGCGTCATTAGTAACTGCTACTAACTGTTGGATTGAATTGCTGGCTGAGAAAGAGCAAGAGCTTTTAGAGTCTTCCCTGCAATTGAAAAATATTCATATGAAGAACTTCATTACTGCCAATTTTATAAGGAATAAGGGTCTCACGTTTATCAGTTGCATATTTATTGGTTCAAACCATTCAAGCTTCATTATGCGCATGTAGATAGCTTGTTGTGTTTGTTAGAAATGAGATATTAGGGACTTCAAGCATTCTGGCTTTATGAAAATCTAATTGATTATTTCTGCCATGAAAGAGTTAATGAAGGATCACTCATGGCTTTTAATTTCCAGCTAATTAAAAAGAACGTCTCTTTTTGCCTTGGCACTCATAGTTGAAAGTGCCAAATATAGAAATTTTTTTGTGTGTGAGTTGAAGGGTGAGGAGGAGGGGGAAAAGTTACATGTAAATCATTTAGCCATTAACCTAATGTGGTGGATTTATAAATCCTATTACTATAAGCCCTTTTCATTTCCACTGAGGCCTGACGTGTGCTTGATCCTGCTAATGTAAAATTCATTCTGTCTAAGTGATTACTGAAGTAAGACACTTTTAGTCAATTTTAATCAGATTGTGTGAAACTTGCTTGAACACTAATGTTAAGCAAGACATGGACACAGTTTGGCCATGTCTTAATTAGCCTTACAAATCAGTTAGATTAGGAATCAATCAGGGAGCCAAGTTTATGAACCTTTTGACACCTAATGCTTTCTGTGGGGGGAAAATCTATGCTGAGGGCTGAAAGTACAGGGCTTGGAAGCAAGATTAAGATTGTAATTTGGTGTTCTTGTTTTATGGTGTGCGTGGCAGTCCCTCACAGTGTGCTAGTCCTTTACAATGCAGCCTTCATTGGTGCTGCAGAGTTGAGGCCAGTGGGGTGCTTCCCATAGCCCATCATAAATTCCCGTCTCCACAGCAGGAACAGCAATTGGAGTACTTTTCTGAAGCTGCTTCTGCTCCAAGATACATCTGCTGTTTTGGAAGGGGGGGGCAAGGGACATCTTATTTTAAAATGTGTAACTTTCTCCTTCCAAGCCTTCACTGGGAACTACTGACTTTAGTAATATCTCTCCAGTTTTTCTATGGTCCCCTTTAGTATGGAAGGTGTCTGCATTGCAAATACCGCTTGCTGTTCAAATACTGATCACAGAGGTGGATTTTGTGAAATATCTTCTCTTGAAAGACAAATACAGTTTGTCATTTTTAATGTTTCTCCTGGATCATTGCTTTTTAAGTAGAATTGGCTCTGAACATGAGCCTTAAACAGATTTTTCACTCTGTGTTAGTTTACCCAGTTTTTGAAGACTTACTACTAGCCAGTGTCTTTACTATTCTCATCATGTAGAATTTCAGTAACAACTTCTGGTGTTTTCTTTTAATATATGAACCATTTCCTTTCCTTTTGTTGCCAAGATGCTTGGAAATCTTGTCATGTCCTCGAATGATCCCATAGAAGTCTTTGGTCATTTTGTTTTCCTGCTGTTGTTTATGGTGTCTGCAGCACAGTGAAAAGCCTTAGGAAAAGAGGATGTTTGCAGTACATGGAAATAAAACTGTTTAATACTAGAGATGGCAGATGTTCTCTCAAAGTAGGCAACGTCTTTTGCAGAAGTCCCAACTGCATGTGCATCGTGACAGTGCTGGGGCCTGTATCTGTAACTTGGTGGAAGACAGGCCCGTTGTAAATGGCCAGCTTAGACTGGAGATACTGTTCTGCCATTTTAGAAAAATTACCTGGATGTTGATTTTATTTTTATGCTTTGAAAAGTCAACCACCAGCAGTGTCAGCAAATCCTTTTCAAAAGTCACTCTAGAAGTCTGCATGCTGCAGGCTTTCTAAGTCGTTTTTATTGCTTGACTTCCAGGCAATTTAAATATCTTTTCTCCTCTATCTAACCTGTTAAATTACCTCTCTCTGTTAGGGTGAGTGTACCTCATTTAGTCAGATGTTACTTAGTTGACGATATGACTGCAAGCACATGTGGAAGAGAGTGGGGAACATGTTTTTTGCTTGATCTGAATGCCTCTGTCTTCTGTTTTCTCTTTTGTACAGTTACTGTTGGTCTGCCAGGTGTGCCTTTTTGAATGAAAATGAGAAACTTCTTTAGTGTAGAACTCTCAGTGTGGTTGGGATATGAGGCTCATTTGAAAAGCTTTGCAATTAGATGTTAATTACCTTTCTCTTTTTCTGGATAATCTTCTGTACTTTAACCAAATAAGGATGATCTTCTATACTTTAATCAAATAAATATTCAAATACTTTGAATTTGCCATATTCCAGCTTTGTGATAGTTTTCTTATGTGATGGATTTTAGCAGAGGGACTGCTCATGAGAATGGCGAACTGAAACAGAAAAATCATCATAGTTTGGGTGGGTGGGACATCTGATCTGTTATAGCTGTGTAGTTAAATGTAATTGATACAAATAACAGTATGGTGATGGGCTAGTAGATAAACTGACAAGGTTCAGTTCAGCCTTCTTTTTTTTTTTTTTTTTAAAAAGATTGTAGTTGACAGTATCAAACAATGATAAGCTTGAGAAAGAAGTAATGAAATCCATTCTGGAAAATGTTTTCATTGTTCTCAGCCAGATTGTGGTTGGTTCTTGACTTTGAATATTAAAGTATATATCTTCCTAGAAATGTTTATGTGTACAAATAGTCAAAATAAATGTCTAGGTTAAAAGACATAAAGGACTCCAGGACACCCTGCCTCAGAAAAGAACATGACCTATAAAAGAGAACAGGTGTCTCGTCAGCCATATTGCATGTATATTTCTCAGGAAAATCCTTTTGAACTTCTTGTTTTGCAGCTCATCAGCACATACTAAAATTAGTCTTACCTATGTCATAAAGCAGTTGTATCTCTTTGGTGTCCCAGAGGTTGGTGGGCGGGTGGTTTTTTTTTGCCCAGCAGATTTAATGTACTTTTTAATAAGTAAAAATTTCAGTATTCTGAAGTTTTTTATGGCACTTGATATTCTTCTGTTTTCTAAAGGGGATGTGCATGGGCTTTTTTTCATGGTGTTTTCATCATTTTAATGGTTAGATGGATAGATTTGTTTGTTTCTTTACTGAAACACAGGAGGCTCTATCTGAATGTCAGGAAATGCTTTCGCACCTCGAGGGTGACTGAGCCCTGGCACAGGTTGTCTAGGAAGTTTGTGGAATCTCTGTCTTCAGGGATGTTCAAAGGTGTCTGGACATGGCCCTGGGCAGTCAGCTGGTGGTGATCCTGCTTGGGCTGAGAGGTTGGACCAAATGACTTCTAGAGGTCACTTCAGACATCAAGCAGTCTGCGCGTTTGTTTTTTAAAGCTCAAACCAGGTTTTAAAATACTAGAAAATTCCTACAGGGATTTCTGTTCTCAATTATGAGAATATGAGAATAACGTATCCCCGTCTTTTGTTCTGTTTTGATGTTGATTGGTTTGTTTGATTATTTTAGGCACCTGTAGTAATCTACACGCATTAAAAAGCAGCTCAGCAACATTTGTGTCTATAATAGCAGTGGCTGAAATCAAGCCACGGTCGACCAGTGCTTGTGGTTGGATTATTATGTTGGCACTGAAACTTCTCTCAGGGCCCTGCAGGTCTCATTTCAGATATAATGAGCATATTGAATGACTGGTGTGACAATAATGTAAATTAGTGCTGGTGCCTTCTATTTAAACTGAAAAGTAAGAGCAAGAGAGAGCTTTGAAAGAAGGCTTCCTTGGCATATGAGTGAAAGCTGAGTTTTTTATTAATGATTCAAACTCCTGTAATAAGTAGGAAATCTTGTTAGCTATGTTTTGAGATTAAACAAAACCTTTAGGTTGTGATGTTCTTTCTTTAACAGAATTTGTGGGATGAAGAATTTAAATGAAAATTTCCAAAGTCAAAGATTGATTGAGTTAAAGTATGTAGCATGAAATCAATCCTGTCAAATTGTAGGGAAATAAGTGAGAGATTTATAAACATTGTTAATGTTTTAGAAATCTAGTTTTGTGCAAATGTGTTTTGAATTCTTTACAAATGAGATAACAGTAGGTCTAAATGACAAATTAAGGATTTAAAAAATAATCAGCATGCCTCTCTTGCAGTAATGGATTTATGGAGGTAGCATGCTTTAGTTGCATTTGTAATTAAGGTTTTTCCATCATTAGAATAGAAATGTATTCCTGTTGAGCAGTATCATTTTAGGTGAATTATGTGGATTAAACAAGTAGCAAAATTCCACTACTTTAATCCGATGTGGTTAAAAGTCAGTATTTGGATTGGATCCCTAGAGGCTCACATTGAAAGGTTAAATACATTTGTTTGTTTTCGAGTCTTCATATTTCAATATTCTTTACAATTAACAAACAAATCCATATCCTGTGGTATTATACAATGATAACTTAACAACTTGGCTTCATTAGCGATGAAGCCATACCGCTATTAATTTCTAAACTCAAAATACTGAAATGGGTGGGCTGTACCTGAAGTGCTTAACGACAGACTAATGCATAAAAGTAACTTCTGAAACTGTCACTTCTTTGAATGAGTTCATGGTCCTGAAAAATCAAATTGAATGCTTTGATAATCTCTAACTTTGTTCTGTTTTTAAAAACAGTGCAAGTGTCCTTGATTGTGAGACAGGCTACAAATGGTATTAAAAATGCTCTAGACTGCAATTTCAGGTAATTGACCAATTGACTGTTAACTGCTGATATATTAAAGGCTGATAGTAAGGTGGTCCCTTTCAAGAATTTGCTTCTGCATGATGCTCAGCTTTTCTCCACTGGGATACTTGCAAAATTGTATCATGGACCTTGTTTCTGCTCCATGACATCAAATATGGTTCCATACCTAGCTCCTTTGTTTATTATATGTATATTATTGTGGATGGCTGCAGATACGCAGTAATTTCCATTGACATGGGCTCTTTTTCCCAATGTATCCTTATAGGAAAAGTCATGGGTGAAGTTGCCCCAACCAACCCTACAGTTCCTATTCCTGAGTTACAGTTGCAAGCCCTATTTAACAAGCAATTTAGGATTGTTAACTAGTAATTTTCTTTTGTAGTTGGTTTAAAAATAGCTTAAAACCTTAAATGGGCTTTTTTTAAAAAAAAAATGTAATTTTATTTCTACATTGAAATCTAAGCATATGGCAGAAATTAGCCATATATTTTATAATCATTTGGTAATCCTATGGATTTTATTTTTGGCATGCTCTGTAAGAGCTTACTTTGTTTTTTGGGAGTCTTTTTATGTCTTGAAGAGTTCCATCTTTTTTTTTTTTTTTCTTTTTGGTCAGAAGTTTCTAGGGAATTCAGGAAGCTCATTTTAAAGACATAATATAAAAAGGCTGTGTCCAACTGACACAGGAGCTCTTTCCATCTGTATCCAAGCTAGCTTCATCAAGTGCCTTACAGGGGGTGAACTGAAACAAATAGGACTGAGACCTCATGCTATTAACCATGCGTGTTCCTCATTGTCTTTTCACATCCTTGGAGCAATCACTAGGTCCTGCCTGGAGCAGGGAAGCTTAAATGTCCCACATAGAGTTGAAACTGTTTTCTCTCCCTGATACCAGCCAAGAAGGTACTTAAGAACTGCCACGGGTAGTCTGAAGAGGCTGTAGGAGCCACATCAATACAGGGGCTGCTGTTTGGATGTAGTATTATATATGCCCTGCTCCTTCTTTTTCACTGATTTGATCAGCAGCAAATGTGAGCTTCTGAGACATGAGCACTGGTAGTTATTTAGTCCTGCATAGATACGTTGGTAAAAATCTTTGTTAAAAATGTTCATTTCGTTCAGATTTCATTATTCTTTGGAATTGGAATAATCTTCGTTGAACTTCTTTCGGTTATCTGTTGTAACCAGGAAAGGTGACACGTCAAAGACTGTTTCTCTACTCGCAGTAACAGTTTTCCTGGTTGCCAGCACTTTGTGTTTATGCTCCTGCATGATAAAAAACTTAATCTGTTACTTCCTTTTGATGCAGCGAAAATCACTTTATAGCAGGTTGTTGTGGGGTTTTTTTGTCTGTTGACGTAGTCGTAAAAGGACTTGTTTTTGCCATGTGCTTTTTTTTCTTAAATACAGTTGTGAACATTTTAGGCATTTTTATACACCTGTTCTCTCAACTTCTGCATTTCAGTAGGTCAGTGGAAACCTGAACTTTGCATTATAGTAAGGAAGCTAAATGTACAGGGACTTCTTCATTAATCAGAGAGACTTCAGCATGTGAGATCTGAAATAGATTATTTTGGAGGCTTTTGGAATGTTTTGTTTTCTTCAGAGTGGGGAGATGACCTAACTCAAAGGTGGCAGTGAGTCAGTCACTCGGGCTATCTGTCAGGAGATTGTGTCTTCCGTCAAGCTTGGCTCTACGTGAGACTCAAAATAGTATGTATCAAGTTGCCTTAGTTGAGGGATAACCATAATTTTATATGACTTGAGTCTTAAAATGTTACCTGTATGTCATATAGGACTGTAGAACAAAATCTAAGCTATTTACTATTACCCGTAGAGACTATGTAAGGATAGATCTTTGAGGTTCATGGAGTTGTAGAATATCTGAGGTTGGAAGGGCTCCTCTTGAGATGGTCTAGTTCCACTCTCCCTCCAAAGTGTTGGTCAGGACCATGTCCAGTTGAGATATGGCACTCCATGTGTCTCACCAGAGCTGCGTAAAGGGGGAAGGACCACCTCCCTTGAACCTGCTGGGAATGCTGTGTCTCATGCAGCCCTTGAACCTGCTGGGAACACTGTGTCTCATGCATTGTTGGCTCATGGTCATCGTAGTGTCTACCAGGATGACCAAGTCTTTTTCTGCCAATCTGCCTTCCAGCCAGTCAGTCCCAGAGACCATGCAGTTATTTGTCCCCTGGTGCAGGACCTGGTATTTGCCTTTGTTAAACTTGATGAGATTCCTGTAGGTTGCAAGACATTTCCAGCCTGTCAAGGTCCCTCTGAACAGCAACACACCCAACTGTTGTATTGTCTGCAGGCTTTCTGAAGGTATACTCTGCTTCATTAATCGGAATCATTAACACAGACACTAAGCAGGACTGGACACAACATCAACCACTGGAGCCCAGCAGTGCAACTCCTTTTCAGTCCACATTGTTGCCCACTTACCTAGCCCACACATCATCAGTTTGTTGTTGTGGATGCTATAGGAGGCAGTGTTGAAAGCCTTACTAAAGTCAAGATAACAACAGCCGCTGTTCTCTCCCCACATCCACCAAGCCAGTCATCTCTCATAGAAAGCTACTAGCTTGGTGAAGGATGATTTCCCCTTTGTAAATCCACACTGAACACTCTTGAGCAATTTTTTTATGCTTTGTGTCTGGAAAGCAGTTGTTTTCACAATTACCTGCTACATCACTTCTTCCCAGGGCTTGAGTTGAGGCTGACCAGCCTGTAGTTCCCTAGAATCTCCTTCTTCTTGCCCATCTTGAGGATACCTTTGACATTTGCTTTCTTCCAGTCCTTGGGAAATTCCCATGATCATCGTGTTTTTCCCCCCATGTTTCCATGATCCTAGTGAAGTCATAGTCCTGTAACTGCATTGGACTTCTAATTCCTCCTATTTTTTTCCCCCATGCCATGTGGATTAGTGCACAGGCACCCAGTCCTGCTCATGTCCTGAGAAAGTACTAGAGTTTTCTGTGTAACACTGTCCTATAGGCACTCCCTATCCACAAGGGTATGCTTGAAGAGGGTCCCTTTTCGGCCCTGTGGTGTTGGTTATAAGGTTCTTCTGTTCACATCGTGCCCCATCCTTTGCTTTCTACAATGATTTGCAACTTCCTCATGGACGTGCACTCCCACCCCCATCAATCCTACTTTAAAGCTTTCCTTACCAGGTCAATTAGCCTGTTGGCACAGATCATTTTGTCCCGTATAGTCAGATGAATCCTGCCTTGTCAAAGCAATTCTTGGCCCACAAAGGGAGGTCCACAAACATAAAAAAACCAAAGCCTGCCACTGACACCAGCTGTGCAGCCATGGAGGATGAATGAGTATTGTTCAACTTTATAAAAACAACTGTCGTGTTGTCTAAATATATCTAATTTAATGAAACAAAATTATATGCTTTATGAAAATCTTGCATGACATGTAAGAAATTAGGTAAAAGAACTTTCTTTGTAGGGTAATTAGAGGCTAAAATACTTTTCTGAATTTGAATAGATGTTGCTTTGATAGACAACCACTTAGGCATGATGAAAGAATAGTTTAGTTTTAAAGCAGTTCACTTACAAAGATTTTTTTGATGGACACAACGTTCACAGACAATCTATTCATTACCAAGACTAGCATGTCCTCTCATCTACTATAAAATTTCAGGATCATTTTCAGTGAATATACCTATATCTAGACAGAGGTTGTCTTGCTCTGTGTGTTATATCTATTGCAAAATGCCTATGGCTCTTTAAAAAGAGGCTGGGTTTTTCAGTAGAAGCCTTTTTTCTTTTCAGAATGCTCATCAGGTCAGAAGTATTTTCTGCATCTATCTTTTGTCTTCGGCACTTGTGTCTTCCCTCAGCCTCCCTTCCTTTTTTTCTCCGAGCACGTGAGTTGGGGTTATTGCTTTAAAGGTGCTGACCAGGAGAACCTTAGCAAAGTAATCCATGTTCAACACACCTTTCTTTTAGCAATGAAATTTTCTTTAACAGTTGGAAGATAAGGGAGGACGGCCTTACAGAGTTGTAAGTCCTGGTTCTGCTTTGTAGTAAAAAAAAAAAAAAAAAGGAGGGAGAGGAGGTTAGATTCTCAAGTAATTTCTCATCATCTTGGATAATGCACTGAGTTTACCCATGGCTTCAAAAGATTTTTCAGTCTTAGAGTATTGGCTTTACTTATTTTTCTGGTATACAGAAATACTTGATCTTTGTGACAAACTATCTTCAGTATTGATTCTGAGACCTACTCCCTGATTTCTCTAGGACTTCTAGTTACATGGCTGTGAGAGTAACTTATCTGGGAGATGAGACAGCACTTACATTTCTATCACCTTAAGATTGGGAGATACACCTTTGTATTTGAAGAATAATTTCTAAAACTATAGTTCAGCTTAAACCTGGTGTGGAGGATAGTATGGTTATTAGTCCCTACTCAGGAATAGATTTTGCTGTTATTTCGAAAGAAATCTGTGCTCTGTTTTAAACCTTGACTGGATTGTATGTAAGGTGTCTTACCAAACAGGAAACCGTGGTTTATAAGTTACTCATTTTAATTGTTTACTGTTCTTGTCATTTTATTTTTCTAGTGAAAGGCTGATTCTCTATTGCTGAATGTGTTAAACAAGTTCAGTTTGGGAAACAAAGCAAAGTAGAGCTTTCCTGTCTAAATATTTGTTCATTTCACTGAAACAAATGCTGCTGTTTTCTCTTAAGGAGCATATACTTGTCTGTATACATTTAAATATTGAATAACTTAACACATGTTTTGGTTCTATTAGGAAATAGTAAATTATGCTTGTCATATTCTTGCTTATTAGAAGTATTTTTACACGTGGTTTATGATGCAGTTAGCTTTTGATGTACTTGCAGTGTATTTGAAATGCACAAAAGGTTTTCTTATCAAGCAAAGCTACCGTTGCATCTTCTAGTTAAGTACAAAATGTTCGTCAAGCATAGATTTATTTAACAGATTTAAATAAAAAAAATATTCATAAGAGTTAATGAGCTGAAATTGGTTTGAGTACTATGTTCTTCAAGGGGTTTTAGGTGTGATGGATCTTGTTTTTTCACAGAATGAAACAGGGAAAAAAATTCCCTGCTCGTTCATTCATTTTAGGTTTTTGGTTTTGAATGAGTTGATCAGAACAAAAAAAAGTCTGTGGGTAGGTTGTGAGCCCTGATGCTTCTCTAGGAAATACCACTAGTTCTGGTGTTCGTTTTCTCTGGAAGGACCACTACTTGACTCTGGTGGGTTAGGAGATGCCCACGCCATCTAGATATCTTTCACAGCTGGTTATCTACACAGACATCTTACTGCTTCTGGGAACATGAAGTGGGGTCAGAACTGTGGCAGTTACCTTCTATGCACTCAAGTGTTCAGCTTTGTTGTTGAACACTCAGTTTTTCCATTTCTAAGATTTCCAAGGAATTTTCAACACACAAGTTTTTGGTTGTGTGGTTTTGGTTGGTTGGTTGTGGTTTTTTTAAACTGTTGTCGAAGGCTGTAGGAGTATGTTTCATTGTTTTTTCTTTCATCCTAGTACCAAAATAATCCTTTCCAAAACAGGCAAAATTCACTTTAGTATAGCATGGTTCATCATATATTGTGCAGAATAGCCAATAATTGTATACCTTAGGAATTAATTCTGTTTTTCCCGTTTTCTTCAGTGAAACCACAAATAATTGCAATTACCTAGGATTTTAAAGCTATAATTGTTTCTGGCACTAGATTTACAAATTGTGATTTGATTCACATGATCATCTTCAGTGTTTCACTGTCATCTTTGCATTCCTTGTCAAAGTGTGACAAAGGTACACATGATTTCTGTTGTTTTCAGCATGTTTTTGTGCATTTTCTGTTGGTTGTAAGGCAGAATATCCTTGTTGGGCGTGTAAATGTATATTACTGGATTTTTGTGCATACTGCATCAGCCCTTGGAATGATTCTCCCTTTGGTTTTGTGCACCATCCAGTTCTAGTTTTACACACAGCATCTGTCAAAGTGGTATTAATGTCTGTTGACTTTGAGTATGGACAGTTACTTTCAGTATTTCTGGGGGAAAAAAAGGAAAAAAAAAAACACCAAAAAACCAGAAAGAAACTTAGAGGGAAAACTGGAAACTTTTGGTAGTGACATCTATTTCTGATGCTGTTAGCGTTTCCTGAGAGCAAATTTTTGAGTAATGTAAATTCGAATGCATTGTCTGAGTAAAACAAATACTTGGTATAAACTCTTTGTGACAAACATATTTCTTTAACTGCTTGAATCTGGTCATTCAAACTTCTTTAAATCAAGTCCATCAGCTAATGAAGAGGCTTTATTACAATGCTTCTTCATTCGTTGTGGCAAACAAGGCTTCTGGCTGTCTTGTTTGAAAGCCAGAAGATGCCACCTGCCCACCCTAGGAAGAGCATTCACCCCAGGTCCTATTTGTTAGCTAATGGCATATGTGCCTTTTTGTCCAGCAACAGAAACTTTCTTTGAAAATCCTCCTTAGTAAAATCTTTCTGCAGCATACCGTGGTTGGGGTTTATTAGTGCTAGAGGATACTTGCCACAAAATACTGGCAAATTTACTGAATACCTTACGAAAATAGAGAGGGTCAGAAATGCTTAGGTAGATCAGTGAGTGGTGTTACACACTGGAAAACAACTCTTCCTTCCCATTTGTTCCTCTGTGTCATGGGAGGACTAGCTAACATGAATTACTGAAGCTGATTACTAAGCAGAATTATTTTCATATTATTATAATTGGTTGAGTAGGAGCTGAGGTGGAAAAAAAATAGCAGAGCTGCCCTAGATAACTACAGGTAGTCTTCAAAATACAGTTTTTGCCAAGGTTCTAAGAGTGTGAGTTTTTGTCCTTAAGCAAAACGAATGCATTAGTGTTTTGTTTTGTTTTCTTCGGTATGCATCTTTAGTGCAATATTTTTGTAATTATTCTGGTGAGTCTTTTCAGTCCGGTCTTAAGTATCCCTTTCTGTTCCTTCACATATATGGTCTTGGGAACCTATAGAAAATTTGTGTCTCTTCAGGAGAAATCTTTGCATCAGCATAGCAGTTTTGTGCCCTATCCCATTGTTTGTCAGTTTGGTTATCTTAACTCATGTAAGCATCCTCTTGTTGGAAGGTATTCTTTACTGTGTTTTAAATAAGATACATTTAAACATACTTGATATAATAGGCAATGGTTACAATGTTCTTTGTATATTTATTTTTAATCATTCCCTCTCTTAAATCACATCCTCTTTTAATTAAGTAATTAGTGAGTTGGAGTAGAATTAGGACAGGGAATTTTGCAGTTTGATCATTGCTTGTCTACAATTACAGTCTCTCAGTTTATATTGACTCTCAGTTCAGGGGCAAGAGAATGTGTGTTGCTGGTCTTGCTCCTACAAGAAGAAAGTTAAAATAGAATTTCACAGATGTTCACTGTGCGGAGAAGTTCACAGGTTTTTAGAAGTATGTTTGCTGGGGGGGGGAGGGGGCACGGCTGTACAGATGGGTTGCCAGGCAATTAATTCTTCCTACTTGGATTGCCTGCAATAGGAGACAATCCAGCTCTCATGAGCAGCGCAATATTATTTGCAAAAGGAAACCACCAAGTAACAATTTTCCTATTCTCTTCCTTCTTTCTTCTGTCTTCCCCAGCCTCACTATAAACCTCCCTTCCTCTTGTACATTTCTGATAAACTGCTAATGATTGATATGGTAGCAGCGCTGTCATTCTTTTAAACCACACACACACAAGAAAGTGGGTTTTATTCTAGGTATTTTAATAGAGTCCCATTAAGGATGTATTGCTGACTGAAATATTGGCATGAAGGGCTCTCACTGAGCCGAGCTGAGCCCAGGAATTAAGAAGTCAGGAAATCGGCTGCTGCACTGCAAAAGAACCTTGTGTGACACAGTATCTCCTGATTGGGGGGATCATTACTGCTATTATGACTCGACTTGCGTAGGAATTTTAAATTTCATCTGAATGTCAGTAATAACCCTCTTAGCAAATTATCCTGAATAAAATCACGAAGGCATTTTATATAATAGGTGTTGAATTACTGGATAGATTTGCTAATTAAATACTCTTTGTTCTGCTGCAGTTGACATTACAGGGTAAGATCTTGAACAATTATTCTCAACAGCTGTACTTTGTTAAGGGAAAAATTAACTACAAAGTTTATTTTTTTTCTACACTTGAAGTTGGCAGATTTTTGAAATGTGCTTGAAAAAAATTCCATCATCCAATTGGTAATGAGAAGATAAATATGCAGGTGTTGCTGTGAAATCAGATAACTACCGACTGCCTTATTAATGAATTTAGCAAGCCTTTATAACCTGTTTTGTAGCTGTTGGCACTTAAAAGTGATCTCCTGTCAGAATGGGTAGCACTAGCATATGCCAGTCACTTCATGAAGCTAACTTGTCTGTAACCCTCTTGTTATTGCCTACGTCTGCTGCTGTCCTCAGAGACAATTAAGAAATAGTCTTTGCATAGCCAAACAGAGGTTTTTTAGGAGAGGGTAATCCTATTATAAAAAAATAAATATTACCCTTTAAACTATCAATAGATAACATTATTTTAGAGAATGAAGTAGAAAATGCCAGAGATTGAGGGGGGAGAATCTAGACGTTCTTTTCTTTTACGTGTAAACTCTTTAGTTCTCTGTCCAGCTTTAAAATTTGGTTTCAGGGATTCCTGTTTCGCTTCTGGAGTACTAAGAGAGAGGTGTAACCTTTCTCTGTGGGTGTCTGCTAATAAGTGAGAGAAAGGGGAGGTGAAAAAATTGGAATTCTGATTACTGCATATGAAATTTGATGTCATGATACGTGTCTTCAGAATAATTTCAAAACTCCATGAAAAGGTGCTGGGGTGGTGCCGTCTGAATCACTCGCTAGGAGATGAATAGGACTGGAATATCTTTTTTAAGCTTCTGATTAAAATGGAAGCGGGTGCGTCTGAGCACATACAGCCTGGAGTGGATCTGCAGTTAAGGCTCACCATTTTCCTGTTTGTCTTTGTCTATGTAGAAGATTGAGGCCAGCTGAGTTTTTTGCACTTTGGGGCTTCAGCAGAGTTCAGGCATCACATTGAGTACCAAGTTTGCGGCATGAGTGGATGGTCCTTAAACCAACTGGATGCTTTGAACTTGACCCAGAGAGTGTAAATCCATAGGTGTTCCTATGTGCTTGGGGAATAGCGCTGATAAGGACATTCATTGTGAGTCAGATGTGTCAAATTTTCATCACGGTTTGGAACCTAACCTTTCCATAAGTGCCTTGAAGGCAATGGTATATTATGTTTGCTTTGTTCATGTCTTTGTACTTCATGAGAGTGTGTCCATCCTTAGGTGCAGCAATTTCTCTTTGAAGATGAAAGTAGCTAGAAAATGTATCTCAACAGAAACTATGTTGAATATTAAGTTTGCAGAGTCAAACATTGCAAAACTAAGAATGCTGGGGGATATAGATTTTGGCAAATAATTCTGTGGTGCATAATTTAAAGCAGACTGAAAAAGCGTAGTGGAGCATCATACTTCAGTATTCATCATCGCTTAATAGATTCTGATCTATTGTGTAACAAGTGGTTCAAAGTAATCCTCTTTAAAAAAATTAAAATTATAAACGTATATAGGTAACAGGACTATATGAGAAATAACTGAGGCTTATGTTGAGTGGGTATGGAGAGAACTGAAACCAGGGAACTGGGACTAACCAAGTGGGATCTACCAGAGCACCAGGATGCTGATGAGAAAGGACATAGGGAAACATGGGCAGGTGACTGAAGCAATGGGCCAGATGCTGGTTCTCATGCAGCTTTGCAGATTTCACCAAGCTGCACGTTTTGTTCATCAAGCTAGTTTTACTTTCTTTCCTGCGCTACTGCTCTATCTGTGGCTTCAGGTGAAGCCACCCCTCTCTGCTATGCTGACCAGTATTAAAGATGGAAGCAGCAGCCTACTCATGTGAGGTCTCTATAGCTGTTTTTAAGGTTCAGAGAATTGCTATTCAGAGCGTTCCTGGAACTTGAGATGCACTCTTGGTTAAGGAACAAACCAGGTTACCCACAGATTTGCCAACTGATTTAACATCTGTATCCCTTCTCTGTCCCAGCTCCTTGTCCCAGTTCTGGTTTCCCTAAAGGGTTTGCTTTATGGTGACTTATTTTAAGACGATTACAAGGATAATCAACCTTTTCACTAGGTTCTCATTAGTTGAGGACCATCCAACCTGCACTGGACGTTTTTGGGAAAAACTGAATGACAGTAAGAGATAAGATGGTGGATATGAAGGAGATGACTGACCTAAATTACAAAACTAGGCTTAATTCTGGTGCTTCATGATTAAGTTTTATTTGAGCATTTGATTCAATGTTCTTTTTTTCCTAAGGTAGAATGTGTGTGTGCACAAGCAATTTTGAGATTTGTTTTAATCTTGTTTTAGGGGAGTTAATAATAGCATTAATACAAGGTCAGATGAGAATTTACTCATGTAATAGAGCATTGAGGTGACTGTGTGTTGCCAGGGGAGAGGTGGTTTGCTTTGTTTTGAAAGGTGAGAGCATTTGGAGTTAGCAACCTAATGAATATGTTTGCATTTGTTAGCTTGTAATTATATCATACGCTAATCTTTGATTATTTTTTTCATTTCAGATTTTGATGCATACCAAGGAGATGGTGCAAAAGGTAATGCTGAGCATTTTCATTAAACAACAATTGTTAAAGAGCACACCTGGTGAAATTTTTTTATTCTAGGAGAACTGTAACCCAAACAGACCTGAAATCACTTCTTGGGATGCCTGGTTTACAAATGTAATCCTTCCTAATGGATTATAGCTTTTTTTCTTTTCCTACCACAGATATGATCTGGCCCCTGCTTGAAGCCTATGTGCGTCTGTTTCAAGCAAATTAGCAACAGTGCTAATTAGAGTTTACTCATAGTCCTGCTATACCATGTGTTCCAGTGTTTTATTATGGTTTATTTTTTGGCATCCTTTAAACTCTGCCACAGGGTGGTTTTTTGACTATATGGAGTTGAACATGGACATAGCCATGCTGCAGTTTTTACAGCTGCATTGATTTTTCACCACTGAAGACATCAGGTTTTCATTTTTTTTCAAGTTAACATTATGTAATTGGATGCATTTGCCCAATTTTTGGTGACATTTACTGGTATTGACAAATTTTCTTTTCACCTTCTTCCTTGCTATTTCTTTCATAGGCACCTCAGGCTTTTTTATGTGCTTCAATTTGTCTAGAGTTTGCCCTATTATCCCAGAGTATTATGGCACTCTGGCTGGTGTTTGAACACAATCTTTTCCAAGTAGGGTATTTGAATTGTTACAAGGATAAGAATGAGATACGATGCAAAGGGCAGAGTGTTAGTCAGAGAGAAGGATTTGAGTATGTGTGCGCGTTCATCTCCAGGTCTTCAGTAGTTCAACCTGGGGATACAAAACTTGTGGTTTGTAGTAGCAAGATCCTTATCCAAAAGTAGAATCTTGTTCCCTGAAAGATCTGCTGCTCAGGGGAGAACCAACACAGGAAATTAGATTACAACAGAAGAAAACAGGTGGGAATGGCAATATGGAAACATGAAGCCACATACACGATCTGAAGAAGTGTAAGAACAGCCTAGTCTGGACAGTACTGTGGTATTCTCAGTTACTGCATCCACTAGCCAATACTTTCACCAGATTTGTCTGAAAGGGAATATCTAAGTATTCTTTCTTTTTTTAATCCAGAATTACTTTTTTGCAATAGTGTTGTGATGGCTACAGATGGGATCAGATAGCTGGCTGTAGTATTACTTTTCAAGCAAATTGGCTAAATATCTTATCTGAATGGCCTACATTTGTCCACCAGTCTTTGGATCTAAGTGATTTTCTTCTGTCCTAGCAGTCCAAAGTTGTTTCTGAGAAGTGTTCCTGCTGTTCTCAAGATTAGACTTATGTGCTGTCATTCATTTAGTAAAATTTTAATTACTTACATTATGTATATAACTGAACAGTGATTTGTTTGTTTTTTTTTTAAACATATTGATGGTTTAAGTTTCATTATTCTCTTTAAATTCAAATATGCCTTAAGGAAATGTACAGACTTCTCAATAAAACCTTACTTTACATTTTTCTGCGTTTTAGTTTTTAAGGGATAATATATGGACAATGATCTTTTTGAATCTTGAAAATGAAGTGGGACTTTAAAGATGTGGAGTGGTTTTGGTTTGTTTTTCAAAGCAGTCTGTTTCATTTAGATGAACCTTGAAGTGATTTATGGAGACACAGATTCCATTATGATAAACACTAATAGCACCAATTTGGATGAGGTCTTCAATCTGGGAAACAAGGTAAGAATTTTTTTCTTTTTAAAGCTTTCCTACATGCCTAAGTTGTAACACTGGGAGTGGAGCAGAGAGCATTAAGAGAGGACTCGGTGGCATAAGCAGAGAATAGGTCACGAGGAAGAACAACTAGACCATATATGAAAGCTGTAGAGTAGTAAAAGCTCAGAGTGCCCGATCTTCAGGTGTAGCTACTCTGTGCATTTTTAAAAGGGATTACATTAAAATGAGATATTTAATGGTATTAGGAGCTTTTTAACCAATCCTAAGTTACCAGGAGGCAAGTCAACATAGAACTAATGTGGAAGAATTGTACCTTGCAATTACAAAATGAACATGGTTTTGATTTTAGTGATTTCCGTTTTGACATGAGAAAGATTTATCAGTTTAGCTTTGTTTGGTTACATAGTATGTATTACAAGTATGTGCCATCAGTTTTCCAGTGCTGAATTCAAATATTAATTCCCAAGGTATACTAGATAGGGAAGAGATGTGTTCGATTAGCAGCTAGCAGCTGACGATGTGGAAGTTTTGTGGCTCTGTGAAATTGTAGTAGAGAAGTCAGAAGTGTTTCAGAACATTTTAAAGAAAAGATGTGACAGAAGTAGTTTTTGAAAGATGAAGGAAATTGGGATGAAAATGAGAGCTATGGAAACTATAAAGAAACAAAGGAAATGTGAGGACTTTTTCAGTTCAGTAGTAAACAAAAGTCAAGTAACTTTAAGGCAAGAGTGATTCTGGGCTGGTTTTTAGAATACTTCCGCTTCTATGCTAAGTTATTTCTACTTTGAGAACTAGATACATCTCAGGAGCATGGAAAAAAGGAATAATATCTTGGATGTTATAACCAAGTAGCAGGAGGGCTGATGGAGTAGAAGACAGACACCTCTCTTTTACCACATGCCATATACAATTTCAAGTGTATATATGCAGTGCTGTATAAGAAACTTTAATCTTAGTCTAGCTGCATGTGATTTCATTCTAGTTTGATTTTTATCCCTGTACTCCCATTTGCTGCCCAAGTGTTACAGAGGAATAAATAATTTTTATAAAGTCTGATAGGTTCATCATCCTAGGTTAAATACGTCTGAATTTGATTCAGGTTTACTGAGAGAAAAGGTGAGTTTTTGAACTTGCTGTGTGGTTATTGCTTCTTTTTAAGAGTCAAATATTGGGCTTTTTAATCCCAAGTACTTCTATCCTGTATCATTCATTTGTTTGGTGGTTTGGGTTTTAAGACAGACATGTTTTGACTTATGTTTTCATATTATGTGCTTGATTTTGAAAGTGAGTAAACTTAAGTCTATAAATAAGCACACAGTCAAAGCTAGCACCACAGTTGTGAAAGTTGTGGTTCCCAATATTCTTTCTGTGGCATAAAAAAAGTGGTTCTTGTGTTTGTTTCATGGTTTTTGTGTGTTTATTCTTCAAGAAAATGATAATGATTTTTCTGCAAACACTTCTATAATTTAGGTTTTCCTCATTTTGCATAGTTCATATAAGCAATTTTCAAGATAGAGAATTCCTCATCAACAAATAAAAAATTCTAAAAATGTCACAGTTCTATTGCATAATAATTTCTTTCTCAAAATTTCATGTTCAGAGATGAGAGATATTTAGATTGCATTCATACTGTTGCTTCAGTGTAGACTGAATGGAAGGCACCCAAGTTTAATGCAAACAATTACTACATGAGCAGTTAGTGGATGTATTCCTGTTCTGAAGTATGAATTTATAGGTTGTCTTCAGCAATCAAGTATTCCTCCAAGAGAAAAATTTTATTTTTCTTTGGAAAGAATTCACTCAACTTCTTCTGGAATTTTCCCATCAAATGTCTTGTCTCACAGTTTTCTGGATGTGTTCACTCCCACCTTTTCACCTTCTGTTATTTAAATCCATGCCCCTTTTAGCCATTGCTCAGCTGAGTTTCTTACATTTCTCATTTTCTGTGCATCCTTGTGAATCAGGTTTGTTGGTACATTCAATTAAAAAAAGGAATTTGAGAAATAGCAGAAAAATATTCTGAGGAATTGTTTGACTGTTTTGCTTTAATGAATAAAATATGAACCTCTGGCAAGATGTTTTTGCCTCATGATGCCTTTCATAATTAACAAATGTGCAAGTGATATAAAACTCTAAGGATAGACACAGATTATTAGAAGTGTTGATAGTTTCTCAATAGGAAAAGTGGAGATCTAAGTAAGAAAAATGAAATACCCACACGCGCGCAGATACACACACACACACACACACACACACATATATGGAAAATTTATAAGGAAAGTTTTTGTTTAAACTGGTAATGTGGGCCCAAAGCTAGATAGAAAACTGGTGCAATTTTATGCTGGCAATACCAATCCCATTTTAGGGACAGCATGTGTTAGATGGAAAATGAACTTTCATTTATATAAAACTCCAGTGAGACTTAAGAAGAGGATAGTTCATAGTTGATTGTCACTGCCAAGAGAACTGGAATTAACGGAGGAGTAAGTGAATAGGAGGACACTAAAATCCAAGAGGGAAACAAAACTGTAGAGGGAAGACAATGAAGAGTAGAACACATGAAGACGAAACTGGATGTCTGAGAAGTGATGTGTGTGTGTGTTCTGTAGAAGAAAGTAAAATAAAAATGTATGAAGAAAGAAAAATACATGTGGAAAATACTTAACCAAGCCAATAGGTGGGTGAATGTGTACTATAATCCAAGTTTGTTGTGGAAAGTATGTACTGTTTTGAAGTGTTGGACCTTTTATAACAGAGGTAAGAGGTGTGGAGCAACTTGGTATTTGGTACTGTATTAAGGCAACATTTCAAGTGCGATTTCAAGCTTTTTCAGGTGGTTAAAACACAACCTGTGTATAGGAAAAAAGCACCTTCTCAAAGAAATTGGGCTGCAGAAAACGTTGATGTATTGTGAGGAAGGGTATAAAAAAACGCTTGCCCATTTGTGTATATTTTTCCTGAGCATAGGCACATAGAGCTCTGGACTGCAGTCATAGTTCTCCCTCTCATACCTGGTTTAGGAAAAAGAAAAAGAAAAAAAAAAAGCATCTGTGCAAGGCACCTTTTTTATAAAGCAATTTCCATATTCTATCTGAGCAACCGTCTCTGACCTTTCCCTAGTAAGTGGATCCCTGCTCCAAAATCTCTTGTTTGCTTTATTTATGTGAGAGGCTTGATGGAGTAGCTGCCCTAGTAAAATAGGCTGGAGTCAGTTATCTGTGAGGTCACATTCAGTCCCATGCTTCTTGCCCTGCTTAATTTTATTAGGGAGTTAGATTATATCAAGGTGTAAATCTTAAAGAAGCCAATGGGTGAACCTTAATTTTAATACTATTTCATAGTTACTAATGTGCACTTAATTTCACAATTAACCATATCTGATGAGTCTTTAAAACATGTATGTAAACACACAGTGTGTAATGTTACTTGTTTTAAAATTTAAGAATGATACATCGCTAGATGGAAGTTAAATTTGTCCATAAAGTATTGCATTTGGTTTTAATGTTGATACATTTGCAGATCAAAAGTGAAGTGAACAAGCTGTATAAACTGTTGGAAATCGATATTGATGGGATCTTTAAGTCCTTGCTACTGTTAAAGAAGAAGAAATATGCTGCTCTGACCGTGGAACCAGCAGGAGATGGGAAATATGTAACTAAACAAGAACTGAAAGGATTGGATATAGTCCGAAGAGACTGGTGTGACCTTGCAAAAGAGACTGGAAAGTGAGTTTCTTTATGGCATTGTCTTCTTTGCTCTGTTTCAAAGAGTACGTGTTTCATAAATAATTGATATCATGTAGCTGTTTCTTGAATGGTGCAGATCCCTAACTAACATTAGGGCTTCTTAACTGATTTTTATAGGAAATGGTGAGAACATTGGCGTTGATAACAGATTATCCTTGTGCAAGTCCAGATGTCTCTAATTTCACTGTCTTTTCCTGCATCTTCTGTGGAAGCTGTGCATTTGAGTTGTTGTGATTTTTGTATGTGCAGTTTAATAAACCACAGCTGCAATCTGGGTGAAAATAGTTGGTGCTATCACCCTTTGGAGTCATGGGTTTTAAGTCAGGGGTTTTTTTTCGGGGNCCAAAGAAGTTCCAAGAAACTGGTAGTCAGCTCTTTCAGCATCCTCTAATAAAGCTGGAAGTGCACTGGGTGCAGCCTGAGGAGATGATCCTTTTTCCAAAGACTGTTTCTCTTCCATTTTGCAATTAAGAGTCTCTTGATACTTCATTATGATGGATATAGGATTGATGTTCATTGTCATTGCACAGGGCATTTTCGTACTTAAATTCAATAGAGATAATGTGTTTATCACTGCAGAAAGAAAAATGGAGTGGATGGAGAGGTGGTCATCTTGGGCCTGACTCAAGTTACATTGCATACTGCCTCTTGAAAACTTAAATTGTGGTCCAAATGTATCACAAAATGAATACTTTTTTACATCTGTAAAAATATACCACGCGCTTACTGTTCTTAAGACTTGCATTTTCTAAGAAAAGATGCATCATAATAGAAGCAAATTTTTCCAAGTTAGGAATGTATTAGTAATTAAAGCTATACAAATGTTTGAGAGTGTTCTTTAGTGACTAACTCTTCTGCAGCTGGCAGATCTTCCAACCACATTTTACAGAAATAGGCAACACTTTGCTTACTTGATATGTTCCCTTCTCTCTCATCTTAAGATACCTGCTATGGAATAATTAATGGCAAAATGAAATGGGAGCAGGAAATAGGAACCAGTCGCACTTAACAATTCCAAATCACTGTTTAACATTAGAACTATTTACAGTAATTTTCTTTTAGTAAAACAAACAATCAAATAAATAAAAACACAATGTGAGTGTCCTGCCAAATTTCTATAAATTTTGCATCAGACTTCATCCTCAGGCTCTTTAAATTCTAGCAGTAACCTAGGGGAGGAGAGGATTGTGTTTATTGTAATGGTTTTGCTTTACATGTCTTAAACTTTTCTTCATTTCTGGACTGTTTTTACAGCTATGTAATTGGTCAGATTCTTTCTGATCAGCCTCGAGACATAATTGTGGAAAATATTCAAAGGCGGCTTATAGAAATTGGAGAAAATGTGGTCAATGGCCAGGTCCCGGTAAATCAGTTTGAAATAAACAAGGTAAATGCTCTCGGCTCTTTTCTGACTCAGGAAAACTTTACTGTTGCTGAATATATTGAGTGCTGATAAAAAAAAATCTTTTATCCTTTTGGTGCTGTGAAATATCCCGGATTTTGTTAGACGCTAAATAGCATGGAACATACCACAAATATCCTACAGTATAACTAAGAACATCTTGTAGGGCTATAGGCCAGTCTTGCTTCCTTAAGATAATAACTTTGTGTCTTGTCCCATCCTGCTGTCTCCCTCACTGGTGCTGCACTTTGAGAATGACATGATAGTTCATACTGTCAGGAGAAGTTTTTTTCGCGAGTTGTTACTTTGTATTTCAGGTTTAAAGTGCATAAACTGAAGAATGTGTTGAAAAAGAATCAAACATTCTGTTTTCTAGAAAACACATATAAAAGCACACTGTTTTCCCTTCAAACCTCTGGAAGAAAGCTAAAGTCATTTTGAGATCTTATTCAAGGCTTTCCTGCAGAAGTAAAATACCCAACTTTACAAAAGTTTTAGCAAAGAATGTTGTTGTTTTGGTTTATTTTTATGAATTCTCAATAAAACCTTGATTTTTAACTTCTACTCTCTTCCACTGCTAGGGGCTTGTTTCACTAATGAATTGGAGTATTACATGCCCCTCTCGTGCTTCTGATAGAAGACATTTTCCAAATTTGCGCCATCCAAAGATTCCTTTTTTTGCCAGTCAGACATCTGTCTGTTCTGTTAGATTGTGTTAAATCAATCGGTTAAGAAATGTGTTCATATTGTCATATGAGTATTAGAAAAAATCAGTGATTTTTATGTTTGTCTTAAACAAAAACAATGTTCCAATTGTAAATACTCATGAGAGTACCTAGTATCTGAGTAGAAGATACATATGGAATAATTTTAACTTTAAATGCTGAATGTTCTTCTGTTTTACTACTTTGGAAAAAAAAATAATAATGTATTTCACTGTTGTTCCTAAGAACTGGAATAATGGTAGATATTTAAATATAGCATTTTACTTTATGGAAAAGAAAAACTCATGGTGGAGTTTCAGTAGTATGGGATACATGGAAATATTTAAATCCAGTTGTATCCTCTTGCTACAGAGCTTGTTAAACACACTTAACTACTTGATATTCATATTTACTTTATGGCCTGAACTGGGACGGGGGTAAGAAGATAATCTCTGTCTGTATTTTATGTTTTATGTAATGTTTTTACCTTCAATTTAGTTTCATTTTAAAACAATTGCATTAGATCTGTAACTGTTTTGAACTGTCATGCTTTTAATATAATGTGTTCTTCAGACAGCAAGTGTAAAAGCATCCTCTGGTTCTGTTAATAATAACATTTTTAATGTATGAAGGACTGGTACCTAGACCTTAAAGTCTGGGAAATGCCTTTATTACTTTTTTTTAAATCTTAGCTTTTTGTGTTGCAAACATACTTATAAATACTAGATGAATGAAGATAGCTACTATGTAATCATGTCTTTTAAAGTTCCAAGTTGTCCAACACTGAAGTAAAATACTTCCCTCATAATTACGTTTCTGTTTCTTCCTTTGATCTCTTAGGCATTGACAAAAGATCCACAGGATTATCCTGACAAAAAAACCTTGCCACATGTGCATGTTGCCATGTGGATAAACTCTCAAGAAGGCCGAAAGGTGAAGGCAGGAGACACAATATCATATATCATTTGTCAGGTAAAAATGTCTTTATTTATAGCTAAATACTAGGTATTGTTTTGAGAGATTGCAAAGAAAACCAACTCAACTCCTAGAAAAAATGTTTTGGCGTTTCTTTGTAGTGAGATTATGTTATAGTCTAAAATAGCCATTTTTCTGTACTAAATTTAGTTTATTATAGAGCCAGAAAGAACCATTGAGATGAGCTCAGCTTCTCTCTTCCCATATAGTGGGTGATAAAATTTCCCTGAATTAATTTCTGTTTGGAACTGGAACTTATTTTTAAGGAAAATATGTAGTCTTTGTTTTAAGGAGAAGAAAATTCTGATGGTCAAGAACCTGTCATTCTTGGATAGCTACTTGATGGTGGTAGTTAAATAGTGTTGTCGTTCTTTCCAGTGTCAACCTGTGTCTTTTCAATTCCTAGTCATTGGATCTGGCAGTAGTTGTGTTGGCAAGTTTGAGTAACTTTGTGTTTGCAGGTGTTTATCCTGTAAATGCTTATCATGATCTCACAATACATACTCCGCTTTGGATCTGCTATTAAAAAAGAAAACATAGAGTGGATTAAATGGACCAAGGAATCTCCTATGCCAAATTGATGGGCTTGAGAATGTGACTTCTATGGTGGACAACTACTTGAGGTCCTTCATCATTAAAACCTGAAAAATGCTAGGGTTTATTTAATTGAGAGTTCTTAGCCTGGCATGATGAAGCTGCCAAGACTTTTGAGAGCTCGGCCATGGATACGGCTGAGCAATGGAACAATACAAGAGAAGAATGTACTTGTTGAAAGAAGGGAGCTGAAGGAATCGCATTGTAATTATTTTTGCAAAGCAGCTGGATGAGCTGAATAGTCTAAATTAATTTTGTTCTGAATACTAAGTTGTCTGAAAGGAGTAGGAGGGACCAATGGCTTGCAGTTTGTCTTTATTAGTGATGAATTTTCAGTCCATGGTTGCTGACCTTATTGAAGCCAGAAGCTCGTCTTAACTGAAAAATGAAGGTGTCATATGTTAATGCAATAATTCTACTTTGCTGTAAAAAGAGACTGTACTTAGCAAAAAACCAAGCTGTGGTACTTTCTCCATCCCCCATCCCCCTTCAAGTTTACTTCTATTACTGAAGGCTTGGTAAAATAAAAATACTACTTTAAGTTCTGCTCTTATGATTTTTTTGACACACATTAAAAATAAAATTTCCTAGTATAGTTGTGTACTGGGAATATGATTCTATGTAACTGCATGAGTTACATTTTCCAGAAGAATACCATCTTCTTAGAGTTGATACTTAATTCCTCCACAAATACTGTTTTCAATTTAATTATTGCTGTCCCAAGTTGATTTATTTTTTCCTTGCCTTTGTCTTTCAAGTTGGAGAAGAATGTAATGTTTACTCTAACCTCTGAGTGGTGTTTCACTCTTGGCTTGAGATGTCACCATGTGTTTATTTCAGTATTTCTGAATATTTCAGAATTTGCCCTTTCAAATTGATGCTGTTGCCTCTGTCGTTTATTTGCATGCCAATGGTCCATTCTCTGACCATTCATTCCATTTGCTTCTTTATAGAATCAAAGACTATAAATTTCCTAACAAAACAGATATAGTTTTGATATCCATGACTTAGAAGTTGCTTGTTGTGCAAAATGATAATGCTAGTGTAGTACAAAGTGAATGCGAAATGCATGCCCTCCGTGTATTTTTAACTGGGCTGATGGTTACAATGTGTTTTCATTGTGCATTTCAGAATTGACAGATGGGACTGTTTACTCTGTCTACTCTTACTGATTTGCACGTGTAGGCTGCAATAATACAAGCTGGATTTACATTCTTGAACTTGCTGGTTGATGGCAGCATCAGCAATGTGCTGCTTAGGTTTTTGGTTTTTTTACTACTGCTGGATTTATATTGGATGCATAATAAATCAACCAAAAGAGAGTGATCATGTTACAGTTTTGCATTAAAATAACAAGTAATGTTCAAAGCATAATCCCTTGTATAGACTAAACGTGGATTTTTACTTTTTTCATGCTCTGTTTCCTATGTGTCTCCTGTCTTAGGATGGATCAGATCTCAGTGCCAGCCAGCGAGCATATGCCCCGGAACAGTTGCAAAAGCAAGACAATCTTACTGTTGATACTCAGTACTACCTGTCACAGCAAATACACCCAGTAGTTGCTAGAATATGTGAGCCCATAGAAGGAATTGATTCTGTTCTTATTGCAACGTGGTTAGGTAAGTATTCTAAATTCAGTTTATTTAAAGAATTACGAGAGAACTTTTAATGTATGTTTCTTAACAGAAGTGCTTCCCAAAATCAGTCTTTTTACAATGAACAATAGCTTATGTTAGACAGTCTATAGAAAGCAACTGCCACTTTTCAGAAGGTGCTCATTAAAGTGAACTTAATCTTACAATCCTTGTTCAAGAGTTGCAAAACTTTACTGCTCATAAATGACAGCACTATTGGATGTCTTTGAGACTTTCTTAAGTTACTGCAGTAGTTCTAGATGATGCATCCAGAACTAGCATTTTTCCAGAGAGAAACCCTAGCATCTTCCCAGGGAGAAAGGAGTCATAGTTACAATGAAAGATAGATTTTTAGTAGGGTGTAAGTGAAGACTTCTTTGATAGAGCTGACCTGGTGGATAATAGAAACATAAAATCTTATTAAAGGTCTTGATTGCTCCATATGCAGAAATGAAGTGGCTGAAAAAGAAGTACTATAAAACATTTGACTGTTGTTTGTGACCTACAGGTTCACCAGTTTTTATTCAAATAACCAACAGGGAATTGCTCTTGTTAGAGTGTTCTTCCTCTGAAGAGGATGTCAAAAGAATTAGAATTTGAGATTTTTCTGCCCAAAAATTCATTGCCTCTGGCTTTTCCATTCCCTAGGTTTCTTACCTAGAAAGCAGTCTAAGTGTTGAAAAATTGTTAACAGTTCTGTTGGGTCTTTTTCCATGAAAATACAACACTGTGTTATCTTTCTAATGTTGTTTCCTCCCTAAAAGTGATCCACCAACAGATACGATTGATCTCTTTGATAAACAGAATTTTTGTGATTTGTATCCCACATCTAGTTTGTTATTTGCAAGTCTGTTACTCAAAGACACAGAAAAAGTTGTTAATCTTGCTGGCTGCTGACTTCCTGACAAGGCTGTCCTCTCCCACAAGAAAATTTTTAGAGTCAGTTTAATAATCTCCTCTTTGTTGCTATACCCATGCCTGCAGGAAGTTCAGACCTGTGAAACGGTTTTATTCAGAATTTTGGAATGCTCAAAGACTTAACATTTTGTGTTTATGTAATGGCCAAGATCCAGGATTTGGTCACTTAAAACCAGCCAAGTGCATTGGCTTCAGGACAGTTGACCTGCGATGCTGCAGCTCTGTAGGTTCCTTAACTAGCAGCGGGTTCTGCTCGTGGTGAGCTTGTCATTTGCACTGAATGTGTGTACAGGTAAGTTCCTGTCCTGTTGCTTCTCAAGAAGAGCGCTAGCCATGGAAGATCTTCATCTCCCAAGACAGTCTGTGTGTAACGTGCAGCTCCTCCCATTTTCAACTTGTCTGTTTAAAAAAAAAAAAAAAAGATAAAAAAAAAAGGACAGGAATTCTGCTTTTTCTGGGAGGCATTTGATATTGCAGTGTGTCTTCATCAGCTCTGGTGCTTTGAGAAGGCGTCAGCCCTGCTTCACATACGCAGGCTGACCATACAAATCATTCTGTTTATGTGGCAGTACCAGCTTTCTCCCTTGATGTCAGAGAGGACTATGCGGTATGCCTGACTGAAAAGGTCAAGCGCTCCTGGTTAGGTTGAAGCAGTTTAAAATAGGTGGTAAACTTGTACTTCATTTATTTAAAAGACAGGAAAGTTTTCAGAAATTAATTTATTTAATTTGACAAAAAATATTAGATTTGTAGAGTTAAGCTCAAATTTGGAGTTGTTCCTTGTTCACAACCAGTCGGATTTTCAGAGAAGACTGGGTCCCTTCAGGCTCCTAAATTAAATGCCCAGATCTTCAGAACTGTGCCACTTGTTTGCAAATGCCTTTGCTGCTTTTTGTGCGATAGTACGTTCAGGATAAAAATTTCTTTTATGATCTATAATAGTATCATGCAGCTGAGAGTTTATTAATAGTCCACAATTGTCAGGCTGAAAACCTGGATGTATCTATTACAATCTTAGATCTGAAATGCTTTCAGTTTGACCTTGCTGTGGTGTAAAAATCTCCTTCTCCAGCTTTGTTTTCTTGAGAATGCTTAAATTGAGCTTGGGGGTAAAGTCAGGTCTTTTTCAAAACTTCTGCTCTATTTACATCTTTATATACAGCACTTAATCGGAGTTGCACATAAATCTTTAGAAGCTGAAGTTATCTTACAGCTGCTTTTTTTTTTTTTTTTTTTTTTTNTGCTAGAGGGATAGTCAAATGGTTTCGTTTCAAAGAATTTGAAAATAGTTTAGAAGATACAGTGGTGCACATGATACTTGAGCCCAGCTTGCTAAAACAGGCAAGCCTGAAAACTGTTTTCTGTTCTGTGTTGCAAAGTTGAGCTTTTTTGCTTAGTATTTTCATTGTGTTACGCATCTAAATTTCTGTTGATTTTCCCACCTTGTTGCAAAAGAGCATATTTTTCTATTCTGAAGAAGGAAGCTGGTGTTCTGGAGGATATCTAAGAGTCGTATCTGTGGAGCAAAACTTGGTTGCATTCTCATTGTGTGTGTCTTCCTCCATCTGATATGATTTATTGTATTACGTAAGGTATAGGTCTGTGTAGTGAGAATGAATGTAGAAAAAAGATCTCTGTTTCCTGGTTAATAGAATCTCTCTATAAGGTGAATATTTCATTGGCACGTCACCACGTTAGTCTAAGTAGATAAAATTGAGCTCTGCTTAGAGAAAAGCCTGGCTCATATCAAAATGATGAAAAGTTCTTTGTTTTGTCTGTACGTTATTTTAAGCTATATTAGATGCTGAAGAACAAAAGCAAACAAGCACACCTAAAAATTGCAAAGAACTCCTTAAATATATTCACTATGGAATTAAAATTATTCACTATGGAATCAAGCTGAAAATTGCCTTTTGTTTTTGGACATTGTAGGTGGTCTGCCTAGCCTTTGAAAGATGGAAATTCATTGTTCCTAAAAATGAGAACCTCACGGGCATACTCCTGCATTCACTCTCTTTTTCTTGAAGGTTTCAAGGAAAAGAAGTGACAAGATGACGATTGCCAGGGTTTCTGAAACTAAGTGTGCAATCTGATCAGTAATATCATTCAATAAATAAATCTCATCTTCTTGGAGACTTTACTTGCTTCATCCTGAAGACACCTGTATCTTCTAAATGAAAAGAGCTGTTTTGACACACCAATTCTCTTAACATAATTAAAGTAAGGGGGGTTTGTTGATACATTTTCTTGAAACCTTCAAGAAAAAGAGAGTCATTTAGCCATGGGATTCTTGTAGCTGATCCTGCATAACATCAGTTTCTCTAAATTATGGAAGTTGCTGGCTGCTATCCTAGACTGTGTCTTCTGAAAGAGATGTTTATTGTTGCCTTACCAGGTGGATGTGCGCATTGGTGCTCTGCAGATTGCTTGGCATTTGGGCATCTCTTAGGAAAGCTGTCTAATTTTAGGGAGTCATTGCTGGGTCCTGATCAGGCTTGTCGTTAAGAGGAATTCCCAGTAGTTTCTCCTTTCACACACTGCATGTCCTTGTAAGGATACCCACCGCCACCTTAAAGACACTGTCTTTTTTTTTTTTCTTTCCTTCTTCCTAGAATTATTTAATAGGTGTCTTTAATGTAGTATTTAGCAACTGCTAAGCCTGGTTCTCCTGACAGAAACCAGGAGAGAGATGTGCTCTCCTTGGGGCATGCAGGAATTGTATCAGGCTCTGTTTTGTTGCTTTTGTCACATTAGGGTGTGAGGAGAAAAATACGGAAATTATTACAAAAGTGGCAGCAAGACTTCACGACGATAGGTTAATAAACCCCGGAGTCTCTGGATTTCGCTGCTTGTGGTCTAGCAGGGGTTTTTCTGAAGGTCTAGAGTGGCTCAGAAGCCGAGACTTGCTGAAGCGCCTTGTGCGTTCTGAGGGTGCAAGAGGCCTTTTTGCGGACTTCGCGCAGAAGGCAGGCTGGATTTGCAGCGCTGGAGGATCTTTTTGAGTGGAAAAAAAAAATAAATAATATTAATAATTTAAAGACAGCGTGCGTTTTCGAAGGGCGGAGGCCTCGGCCGCCCAGGCGTAGATTCGGCGGGTTGGAGTTGGGGCCCGGCCCCAGCGCGCCTCCCTGACTGAAATGGGCGTCCGTGGCCTGCAGGTGGCAGCAGGGGATGCCGTTTCCCGGCCTCTCGCAAGGTGCCTGGACCGGGCAAAGGTGCAGAGCCGGGGGAAACTTTCCCTGCTTCCCGGCCAGCCCCGGGGAGAAGCCCTCCCTCGGAGGGGCTTTGTTCCGTCGGCGGTGCGGGGTGGGGGGCGGCCGAGGTGCCGCTAGAGGCCTCCCCGGGGGCCGGGGCCTGCGGCCTGAGCGGTGGGGGGCGGCGGACGCGGACAGGCCCTGCACGGGCAGACGTGGGGAAGCCCTCTACAGAAACAGTGTTTTTAAAATAACTATGATTAGTAGACATCGTTTCACTTATCATTTTCTTTTCCTTCGTTTTTTTTTTTTTGACTGACCTCTTTTGCTGGCTAGTTAGTAAGCGTTATAATAATTCTATTCGATAATTTAAAAACAGGGTACCGGAACTTAATTTTCCAGTTTATTTTTGTCACGCTAGGTTCTTCAGCGTATCGTTAGTGTTTCGTTTCTCTGTCATGCATGGTGAAGCGGGAAAGCTTACCTGTAGTGCAGGTAATTTAATGATAGCCCCAAAATTTTTTGTGTCAGAGTAAGTTAAAGTCCCTCTGTGCTTGATGTCGTGGAGGGGGGGGGAAGACTTCAAAGAAAGTTCACTTCTTAATCTCATCCTATTCCTTTAAACATTACCAAACCCAGGTATCTTTTCATATTCCACTCCCCCCCGACTCACCCCGTCAGGCAGTTTCTATTTTGTTTACCAAGCAGAGTAATATGGCCAGTATGACCTGGTCCTAGAGGATATCAGTTAGTGTGCTGAAATGGATTAATTGGACCAACTATTCCTGAAAGGAGATAATAGATAAATCAAGTCCCAATTCGACAAGATAATTAAGGTAGGCACGTTCTTTAAAAGCCTCATTTGTAGTCCCTTTGATTTCACAGGGACTGTTTGCACACCAAAAGTTCGATGTACACTTGAATCATCGTAATATTTTTCCTGTTGTTTTCTCCAGCCAAAGCAGATAAGAAAGTTCAGAGATAGATGTGATTGAAATTCTTCCAATGACGGGTTTTATTAATGTTAATTTATTACCAAATGTCCATACAGTTATATGCTGTCACTACTTTTGACTGAATATTGGGAAACAGCAGTTACTCGAGGACCAGGATTTACCCCTTTTATCTTTCATTTAATGAGCTACTTTGCTCTGTATCAAAGATAGTTTTCTACCTGAACTTGAATAGCATCTCTATTGGAAAGTTGCAACAATGTTTTTTCATTCCACTTCTGAACTCAGAGATGATTTTTGTTTGCATTCACCGTTACTACCTTGGATCCAACCTACTGCATACGAGTTGAATTTTGCATAATTTTAATACTAAACTGCAGTTCCCTGTCTAAACCTTTCATCTACCTGTGTGTTGCAGAACCTACTCTTTTTCTAAAACAATAAATATATCACCAACTCCTTTTTTTTTCTTTTTTTTTTTTTAAAAAAAAAAAAGGAAAAAACCCAAATGGGAAAAAACCCAGACAACGCACTCTTTTTTGGGGGGTACCACACACATTAGAATGTAAGATAAGCTATTAGCAATCTGTGTGCTTTGTTTTCTCTTCCTTCTGACGAATAGTCGAGAAGGATATTATAAAGTTTAAAAACCTCTTAGAGGTGAATTGTTACCCTTATGCACTGATATTTGTTTCTTGCGATAAAATTAAAATGGGGAAGACAGTTTAAATTAAAATGAAACCCCTAGTCTATCAAGGACGAAATAAACTTATTTGGTAATAGAATTTTACCTTGTCTTTAAATTTGGTTTATGATTGCAAAATAGAAATTCAGAATAGCAGTAGTAAAGTCACACATATTAAGTCTTTTATGTAAAGATAATCTGTATCTGTCTGTATAAAACAACCGTTCTATATGTACAATCCTATTTGACCGGTTCAGCTGAATATTATTCCCATACATTGTCTTTGAGTCTCCTGGTTACTCTATAGTAAGCTTAAGAAGAACCCTAAAATCTACCTTTACTTTCTATTTGTAATCTTTCTTGCTCTTTCTACAGTAATTATTACATCTGTTACTGAAATTTACATGAAATATGGGTTATTACACGGTAATCTGTTACTTGCCTTAATTAGTCTGTGTTAAAAATATTTTTAAAAGTGGTTCTCTTTGATCTTTTCTTAATGAAGTAAGCCATAGTTTTCTGAACATTTTCTTCTACGTGCTTATTCAATTAATTTATTTTTTTCTAGTATGTGCTATTTACTAGAGTTAAAAAAAAAAATCTGAACCTGTAAATGCAATACATGGACTTTTAAAAGGTTAGACATGACAAAGGATGACAAAGCCGGTGGATTTTTGAGTTTACTTTGGCAGTCTTATTTCTAGGGCAGTGAACTTTGTGCGTGCTTGCTTATTTACTTATTTGTGGTTGAATCTGTATTTTTAGGATCTCTTTTGTGTATTTATTTGTTTAAAATCTTGAGTTCTGGCAATCAAAAATAAAGCATTTTGTCTCCAGTGCTGTCGTTTTAAATGCTGCTGCTGAATTTTAACCACTGCATTAGATTGAAACCTACATGCTGTTAACCACTGAGCCAAAATGAAATCGACCACTGCATTGAAATCAGAGTTGGCAGTTGTATACGGACTTGAAGGAGTTGGTAATAGCAGTGCACCCGCGTTTCTTTAATGGGGTTTTTATTCTCTGTTTTCGGTTTTAATGGTGCCATTTTGATTTAAAGACTGTTTCTTAATAACGATGCACATTTTTATTGAAATATTTTCAATGTGACTTAGGAAGAAAATAACAATAAAGCCGTCCTTTAGGAGTGGTTTCCTCAGAAACAGAATGTTCTGTTGCATACTCCCATGATAATGCAGTGTGCTTGTTTTATTTATAAAGCAATCTTGCGTAAGAAGATAAGTAAGAAGATTTCTTCATGTTTTGTGAGCCTTTATTCGTGGTTAAAAATTGTAAAAGGTATTTATGTTTTATAGAGGAAGTTTTGCTAAGGAGAGATTTTTCAGCTTCTGAATTTACATTTTGTAACTTTCTTTTGAATCTGCTTCACCAAGCATATGAAAAATGAGCCTACTTGTATGGTTGACCTCTTAGTCTTTTGAAATGTTTGTTTCTTATTAATAGGACTGGATCCTTCCCAATTCAGAGTCCATCACCATTACCATAAAGATGAGGAGAATGATGCCTTGGTTGGTGGACCAGCTCAGCTCACTGATGAGGAGAAATACAGGGATTGCGAAAGATTCAAGTTTTGCTGCCTCAAGTGCGGAACAGAAAATATTTATGACAATGTCTTTGATGGTTCGGTTAGTTGTTTTTTTCTGTTTCATTTCTCTTCATTGGTGAGGAAGAAAAACACTTGTAGAGAGAACGGCTTTTCAGATTGGGTTCGTGTGATGTAGGAGAAGATACCATATTGTTTGAATCCTGCTATTAATAGCTTTGGAGCAGAAAAATGCTGATAGGATAATGCTGAAATATTTTTCCCATTTTTGCATTTTAGCTGTGTCGTCTAGCAGAACATGTGAGATTATCTGGCTTCATTAATCTGTTTGCCCACAGTCATGAATGATTGTTGCTGTAACTTTTTAAGGAATCCTTATCTTAACACCTTAGTAACTTCCAGTTCTCTGTTTAATGAAACTTTCTTATAGCAATGGCAATTCGTTATCCTAAATCATATTAATTGGAACAAAGTCTTTTTGAAACTTGTGGTTATCTTGCTATATCCCACCTCCCTTCCTGACAGTGAGGTTTTTCTGTGTTATCTTTCCTTCTGTCTTTGTGTATTGAACATAAAAAGTCATAGGGGTACATTCTTGTTAAGAAGTTCTGCCAAAAAATGTATCTCTGACCTTGGATCACAAATTGAAATAGGGCCAAGTATTTAACTCTGCAGCAATGTTATGTATGTATTAGTCATTGGCAAATTAGTGAGCTTTGGAGCAGTGAAAACCTTGAAACTGAAAGCAAATAAATCTTTTATCTAAATTAAAAGTAATTATTTTAAGTTAATTTGGACAAACAGCAGATGTTTTGCATTTTTTTGAATCAAAATAAAGCAGTCTTTGGACGTGAGTAAGAGGAAAAGACATACAAATCGAGTGATACTTTGTGAATCCTTGACTTTTGTTCATTACAGCTGTAAATAAGATAAGTTAATTGCGTGTAGGCTTGACAACTTGCAGATGGGCTAACTGGAGAGAAGTGGATATTAAACTCCTTAAAAAAAACAGGCAAACAAACAAAAAAGCCCTACCAAACAGCTACACAAACCCCTAAACCAAACGAAAAAACAAAAACCCCAACCCCCTCTACTACCTGGAATTATTTAGCAGTCTGAGTGGTGGTTTAGCCAAGATTGCTCACAAAAGCGAAGTCTTACCTTTTAAAAAAAGTTTTCTTAAGGTTGTATAACTGTCCAACCTATCAGGTTGTTGTTATTTTAATGAGAATTCTACCAACTTAATTTTAGCTCTTCGCAGATCACTTCCAGGTTCTGAAATTTTAATGTCAGATGTTCAGAAGATTTTGAAAGTCAGGGGAATGAGATGGCATAAAACAGTAAGAGATACTCTCTTCACATGGAGAAAATAAAAGATGACCATGTCATTCTTGTTTAACGACATTTGTCTCACAAGATTTGTCTCCAACCCTGTTGATAATTTCATAATTGATATCTATAAGGTCAATTCAAATATTCTGATCAGTGGGCTTGGACAGAATTTTTATGTCCCTGATGAAACAAGTCTGTGCAGTTCCGGGGAGACAGGAGAGCGTGATTTGTCTATAGATAAATTTTTTTACTCAGCACCGATTTTTTGATCAGTTAACTTTGTAGCAGGTGAAGAATCATATTCTCCATAAAAGCTTTAATTAAGAAGAGAACAGGGAAACCTGTAGGTCAGAGAAGTCTTCTATGCTTGTGGCCAACTGTGATGGGAAGAAAGAAGGCCTACATATTAGAGGCTTTTAAAGATTATTATGTTTTTAAAAATATGTATTATGTCTAAACTCTTCTTATAACAACTTCTACCCTTACCTGTAGTAATGATGCGTGCTGTTTGTACACTTCTGTTTTCAGGGGCGATTTATTGAACCCAGCTTGCAAAGGTGCAGTAAGACTGAATGTGATGAGCCTCCTTTAAACTATGTAGTTCAAATGAGTAACAAATTACTGTTGGATATTAGACGCTATCTCAAAAAATACTATAATGTAAGTATTCATTCAAAATAAGAAAATATTTTGCCATAGTTTTCTATATATTTTGCCATAATGAGTTTTCTAAGTGATACTTAGTGACTGCCATGTTACTTCTTTTTTTTTGTATAGTCCAAGGTAATAGCATGCAACAACAAAACCCAACTTTATGAAAATAAAACAATCAATTAATGATTCCAAATACTAATTTAGAATTAGAATGGTTTGCTCAGATCAGTCTCAAGGCAAGGTAATCAAATGTATTTAAATTTTTGTAACCGTGTGTCAGCATTATTACAGATGTAATTATCCTCTGTTTTCCAAATTTTTAGACGAAAAAGTGAAGGGTTGGTTATCTTAATGCTTTTGAGAAAATCTCTGAAGCCTATCAAATATGCAGATACTAGTTTCTCATGTAATTGAAATGTGTTTCTCTTTGATCGACCAAAGTTGATATAGATTGTGTTATACTGTGAAAAGGAAAACTGAATGTAGCTCTGTAAAAATTCTTTTTAAAACAATAGGAAGGGAAATACCATGAATCTTTCCACATAATAGTTCAGAGCAGGGAAAAAGAGGAGAAAGATGGGTAATTAATTAATTTGATATAATTATCTTTTCTGGGGGGCAGTGCAAGAAATCCAAAGTGCCCACAGTAGTGGTTGGCTTTGTATGGCATGGAAGGGGGGCAGGAAGTGTAAAATTTAAAATTCCCACCTTCACATTGTCCAAAGTGTTGAGTGATTAGTGAAAAAATGACCATGATTTTTAAATTACATCAATATGCTTTGCATCTCTAATACGCTGGAAGCATCATATTTTGTGAAGTGGCAGCTAGCCATTTTGGTCAAATTTTCATAAATCTTCTAATGCTATTGCCTGCCTGCCTTTTTTTGGTTGTCCCATCATTGCTTGTTTTACAGCTTCAGAACAGAATCAGTTTTGAAAGCACTCATAACTGTTTGAGTGCTCATAAACTTTGGTATACTCAAAAATGTAAAATTGTTTTTGAAATTTCAGTCTGTAAGCAAATGACTTAACTAATCCATAGAGAGTTTTCTTAGCTGACAGCGGCTACAGCAATAAGAATTATCATTATAGTTTAATACTAAGTGTTATGTTCTATATTAATTGTTATTCCAATTGTAGGTAAGTGTTTTCTAAGTTCTTTTCTGGAAATGTAATAATTTCTGAATATATACATATTTCTTTTGAAGGTCCTTGTGTCAAAAGGAGCATAAAACTTTCTTAGAGTATTTAAATTCAGGCAGTGTTTCACAAAGTAGTTCCTTTCTGCTGGAGTTAAACGTAGATGACTTGGACAGGTGAAGTTATCAAAACTCAGGATCTCATGTTACTTTACTCCATCAGGCTGCAAAATTATTATTCAATTTATATTATTATACATATTATTAAATTATACAATGTGTATGTCAAAGTAATATGTTACACAGACTACTTTTGTGTAAAAGTTGCTTCTGATCCACTTTTTTAGATTTAATATATGGACATTATGGTAATACACAGTGCCAGATGCTAAGTGATTGGCATATAAAGTGCTAGAAAACATGCACATAAAATGTGCAATAGTAAACTTGATGAATGAAGGAGGATGCATTTGAGGGCAGGTAAAATCCTTACAGCTGATAAAATCAAAAAGTGGTGTAATACTTTATTCTGTTCTCCTTTATAATTTTTTTTGTTTGGTTTTGTTTTGTTTTTTTGAAGACTAAGCTGTGAAACAAGCTGTGAAATGTTTGAATATTGGACATTGACATTTGCTTACATTTTATTAAAATCTGATAAGTGTCTTATTACGTGGTATGTAGCAGAAATTAATTTTAAAATACACTTCATTATTTGTCCTTGTAAGTAAAAGCTTTTAGATACTGGGTTATATTTTTAGTACTGAGAATTTACTTTTAACTTTGTTAGCTATAACAATGAGATTTAAAACTAGATTTTGACTGTGGAATACATTCAGACTCTGGAAATGTGAGGTTATTCTATAGTAAAAAGCCATTTACAAATTGCACAATAATTTTAATTTTGAAGAAGGGCTTTCCACAGAGTTGGGCAAGTAAATTTTGTCCTTAGAAAATCTTAGATGCTGTGAGTTTTAGTTTATTCTTTCCATCGAGTACTTACAATGTCTGTATAACAGCTGGTGTTGAAATTCATCAAATGAGTGTTTGCACTACCACCCATATAATCCTATAAACTATAAAGACACACCCAGAAGTAGTATGGCAAAGATCTGTCAGAACAAAACCTTTTATGAAACTTTGAGACACTTATTTAACAGTCTCCTATTGTAGTGGTTGAATGTGAAAGGCACAGAAATATCAATTTAAAACAGACAAATGTATCGTCTATCTCTGTCACTCCATTAATTTTTATATATATTATTATTGTTTGTTGGTCAAATGGCACATAATACAGAGACATAAAATGCAAAAAATATTTTTTTAACCTTTAAAATAATGAGCTTTATTTTATGATGATAGCCTTGTCAAGAGCCTTTCGGCCTGATCCACAGTTCACTGCAATGAATAAGCTTATTTTTTTTTCAGTAAGCTTTGAATCAGATATTTTTTTAAGTGTTTGAGATCATTGCATGTGGTTTTCTTTAGACTGTTGAAATGCTTTTGTATGCAGCTATGTAAATTTAGGGGCAGGGGGAAGTGCCATGAAATCTAAAAGTGGAAAATCTGCTTACCCTTTTTGGCACATGAAACTGATAAATATACACAATAGTGATACACTCCTTTCTTTTAAAAGAAGATGCACTTGTAAGCACGTAAATAGAATTTTGTAATCCTCCTACAGTCCCATTGTTTTTGTAAATTACTTGCCTTTATGTAAAATATTCTGTTTGTACAATCAGTTTTTGCTGTTAAACAATGAAATGTTTGTTATCTGTCTTTCAAAATATATCTACTGTTGCTCCAGTATTTATGGATTTCTTAATGGTATTAACAGTATCAGTTTTGATAATCTTACTCCTAACTGTAAATATATCTAAAAAATGACATACAAAGATTTTCGTTCTTTTCAGAAATGCATTATTCTATGAGATTGATCCTGTTGTGTGCTTACTTCTCTCTTTTTTTTTTTTTTTTAATTCTGCTTCAGAAGAGCAAATAGATGAAAAGAGAGAGAAACGCTAGCTAATCTAAATTGGGAAATGAAGAGGGCTTTTTTAAGCATGAAAATTTCATCATCTTGTCAGCTGGCAGAATGCCTGCTGTGTGGATTCACAAAGGCTAAGAATTACACTTTCATGAAATTTTCCTCACTAACTGCCCTGGTTAATTTGAAAGATAACCCACTGTTCTAATTCATTCCTCAATTGGGCGGTGCAGGTTTTATCTTTGATCTGACAAAGCATTTGTGTTAATCGTTTTGGCCCTCTACTAGACACTCTTGGGATTGTGCTTTTACAATAAATGTGTCTGTGATAGCTCTTTAGTCTATTATACTTACAATAGATCCATAGAACTGGTAATTAATTCTGTACTGCTTTGGAAATGGGGAAGAATAGGTGTAGCTCTGTCAAGTGCTGCTGGGAAGTTTGTTTAGCTAGTTCATTTTTGAAGTGTTACCCTCAGCCATCAATGAAACATCCATGCTAGGGAATGGATGAAAGCTGAAATATGCAAGCATAAATGGAAAAACTGACCAGGTTTTGTGCATAAGGAGGGTGTAATTTCATTTGTAGTAAGTGGATCTAATTATTATGATGGAAACAGTTTTGTGTTTCCCACTAGAATATTCAAATGCTCATTTTTCCCACTTGGTAAATAAATGCCAACTCTTAGATCCCCTTTTAAAAAAGCTCTGTGAAAATCAGTATTCACATCCATAAAATGAATCCAGTATTTCACTCAGCTTTTGAGGTGTTAGTTTTGCCAACTAAAAAGAAATTAATAAAGCCCCCCAACATACACAATTTGCTGTTTGCGCAAGTTGTTGTTCCTGAAGCAGCAGCTTTTTAATCTTATTTTTAAATATACACCTGTGGTACTATTGGTATGTTTATAGGTTAAAACCTGTTTTTATATAGATGCTCTTTATATGTTGTCTAGTTTGTAGCGCACGGCATCTTTAGATCTTTCTACGTTTTTCAAAACGCATTAAATGATTTAAACTTTAAAAGTGTTTTAAAAATACTGAAAAAAATCTGGGTCCAACATGTATTGCACTGTTTTTGTTTTATAGTCTCTTCTGCTGGACCACTGTAAACCACAGGCAGAAGTGAGTTTGAAGGCTATTGAACACTGCTAAATAACTTTATACTGTTCTGCTGCGAAAATTCAGTGTTCAATAGCCCTCAAAATTTCTCATTTCTTACCTGTGGTGGGGTGGTCTACTGCTTGCACATTAGGTCGCAGTATAAAAGCATGTTGGTACACTTTTCAAGATCTTTGAATTATTATTTTATATATATATATATTGCTGCTCTGACTGTTGTGTATACGTTCTTGTGTTTTGCATTAGTATTTTGCTCACTTAAAGAGGTAAAAGATTTGTAAACAATATTATAAGAGGCAGTAGCTTTCACACAGGTTTGGGGATTGCATGGCATATTTGCTTAGGAGAACAAAGATGACGGGGCTCATTGTGAACCTGGAATCTCCTACACTTTCAATCAAGTGTGTTGCCAACATCCCACAGGTGTACACCACATGAACAGGTGAAAATATGATTGTAGATGATGGTGATGACTTTTGTAATCATGTTCTTGCAGCAGTCATGGATTGAAAGCTTTTTTTGTTTGGTGGGTGGGGAAGGGTAAGAAGTCTCTTCGGCGTGAGGGAACGGTGCTTAGTACTGGCAATAGTACAATATTTTATTTATCATTGTGCTAGTAGTACTAGAAGTATATGGGCATGTGATGAAATGTTAGGTAGGGCCAGAAAATAGATGGAATTGTGACACCAGCTGATGTGGTAGGCCCAGTCAGAGAGCGAGACTCTACCATCAAATTAACTCCAGCGATTATTTTGAGACCTTCCTGTTTGTATGGAAATGGGTTTCTGAGTCTTTTCCAAGTTTGCGCTTGTATCACTGTCATTTTGGTTTATACATACAGAAACTGAGACGTTTATTTTTAGTACTGAAAGCTTCCAAGTCAAGGCAGAATGGAAAGCAATTGCAGTGAAAGATAAAAGATTAATGTGATTCCATTCACAGTTTACTGAGGACCTGAGAGGGGGGGGCTGCCACCAGATTATCAGGAGTTTTCTCCTCCCCTCCACAGTAACATTTTTCTGATTCTTTTCTTGATTGAGGTAGACACGTGGGTTGTGGTTAGAGTTGTGTTTTGGTTAACCAAGAGGAAATGAGAAATATCTTGATTATTTAACAGAGCAGTCAGTGTTCTACCATATGAAGGGATTGTGCATCTGTCTTTCTGATTTAATTTATGCTTATTGAATACTAAAAGATAACGCTTTGGTCACCGTGTGTAGTGCGTTTTGGGGATGAGTAAGCAGTTATTTGTCACAGCACTCCTATTGTCCATTAACTGGAATCGATTCACTGTTACTGCAACTTCTCCATGATCTGGCCTGGGAAGGAATTGTTTGTTTTAGACTTAAAGCATCAATATGATTTTTAGTGAAGTGTTTCACTGTAATGATCAATATGCCTTTAGAAAGGGTTTAACTCTCTTCATTGGATTTTACTAGCCATGACGGACATGCATCTCTCTCACTGATGGTTGAGTGAGGCTGAGTGTGACTGTCTGCACTCTGAATTTGAGCCACTGAGAATGATTGAGCACATGCAAAAGAGCATTATCTGTTTATTGTTGATTCTTCCTAGCGCTTAGTCCATAGTGTGGTACCTTGCTAGAGAAGATTTAATGACAACAAGGTATCTCTCTTGGCTCTTTGTAGGAAAGGCTCCCCAGGCTGGCCGCTGTGTGGGACAGGCTCTAAGAAATGAGGTTTACTTCAGTACAGTAAAACTAACTTTGTCATTTCCTCTGTAGGAGTACAGGAATGTAGAGGCTTACAATCACACTCATTTGTCTGCTTAGGCTTATAAATGGCAGCATTGTGAAGATCATGTTACAGGAAGTGTGCCCAGAGGTAAATATGGTCATGGTTATGATTGCCACCAAGTGTGTAATGTTTACCTAGGTGATTGAATCACTCATCTAATAACAAGATGGTACTGTCTTCAGAGGATTACAGAAAGCGCTGTCTTTGAAGGTACTCTGTTGGAACTGATCTGTTGCCCCAGTCAAAGCAATGATGAATTTTGGCAACACTTGGAGAGCATGTGCTTGCTGCAGCATAGAGATATGGTTGCAGCTCTGGGTACCTGATCATGCTTTAAACTGACTACAAAGTATGTAGCTTTGATGTACCAGTATTTTTTATGGGATTCTATAGCCAAGAACTTAAATTCTTGTGTAAATCTGTGCAGCCCTTGGAGACGTCTGCCACAACTGCATTACTAATAGTGCCCGAGCAAGCTACTTTGAGAGAGAGTAAGCAAATGTGCCCGGCTATGGATGCGTTGGATTGACAGAAGTGCTATGGATGCTGTAGAGCTCTGTAGGATTTGCTTCTTCTAAGACTATTTTAATAACAAATCATGAATCAGAAGAGGGTTTATGACAAATCACTGGTCTTGAAAGGATCAGTGTTCACCTTTCCTCTTCTTACAGTAGTTTGAGACCCATTTTAAATCTGTTTAGTTTTTTGGTATGTTCAATTTAAATTTTTTGATTGAAAAGTTGTTAGTCTCTACTTAGAGACACTACAAGAAGCAGAAGCCCAAGTGAACTAATTAAGGCTTAAAGTAAGTTTTAAACCCACTAGTTCTCATGGGATTTTGATACAGTAATATATATATTATATATTATATAATATATATTATACATATAATATATATTTTATATATAATATACTATAATAACTTAGAACAACAACTTACTGAAATATCAAACCAGATTACGCCTGTGTTAATCTACATAAACTTTTAAGATACCACATTATAACCAGCTTGCTAGGAGGTGACAGAAAGCAACAAGGTCTGTTAACCTTGAATACCTGATGCTGGTTGATATATATGTAACTATCGATGCTTATAGTGTTCAAGCACCTTGCATCCCTTGGGAGAACCAAAGTTAAAATGTGAAGCTGAAGAGACCACTTTTTCACTGGATGTGGTCCTCTTCATAAGGACAAATTTTTTTGACCTGAAAATGATGTGGTTATCATAAATGGTTTCTTGCAAGTCATTAATAATACAGGAATGTGTGGTCGTACAGTGACTTTAAAAAGTGAAAAGGACTTGCCTGAAACGTTTTTTTTTAAATGCTAAAGTGGGTCCATTTGTGGTAATTCAGAGTTGAATGGGCATATAAAAGAACAAAAAATTGAATGTTTTACAGTTATAAAAAATACATGTTACCTATCCTAAAGTTTTTCAGTCTTTATTATGAATGTGCCTTCATCCTTAAAAGACAGCTTAAAATAAATGTTATAGTATTTGGGAAACTAAATTACCTTCTTTTCTGAACATCTTTGTTTGATGTTGTCTTTCATAGTCCACATTCCTGAAGATTATTAAGTACGAAAATTTTGTGTGTTGGAGGCAACAAAGGGCACACATGAAAAACTTCATTGATGTTTCCCTTGGAATACTGTTTCTTGACATAGTGGGAAGCAGATCTTTTAGATGTTTAATTTTTTCCTACCCTTAGACGTTAAAATAATTATTTTCATTTTCTGATTTAAAGCAGTTAAAAGTATAAAAAAATATTTCTGGTAATGTTTAGTCTGTTTCTTGGTAAAATAGTATTAGAAAAATTAAAGTATTCCTCAACAGAAGTGATGCCAATATTCAAAAGTCACATAGAAACTTTGTAGTTAGAAGATTATTTCAAAAACTTATATTCAACTTAATTGAAACAGCGGTTTAGTTCTTTGTTACTTAGTATTTGGTGCAGCAAGAGAAAATGGATGAATGTGTAAGCATTCAAGGATCGAACAGATCAAATGAGTAGTTCAGACGTTTCGGCATGGTTCCTGGAAGTCAGTCATATATGTGAAAAAACTTCAGAGTGGTAAGTCTGGGCAGCACTATTTAGCTAAACTCACCTTTGTGTCTTCATCCAGATGCATACAGATGGGGAAGGCAGCCCCCTAGCTGAATAACACTTCTAGGAAATCCTTTGTTTTTCTTTTATGGGGCCAAGAGAAGTCTAAGTGGTAACAGAGAGAACCCAACAACTTGTCTGTAAGATATTCTTTGTCCTGGGACACACCAAGGTAAATTCTAGCAGCCTCTGCTCTGTTAGAGTTGATGTTTGTTGCTCCTCTTGTGTCATGAAACTTGTACTTTTACAGGTTTGTTTAAGAGAAACAGTTTAAAAAAACAGTAAAGCTGTGGATTATCTGAGATGAAAAAGAGATGGTACCTCATTTTAAGTGAGAATGTTCTCACCTGTAATAAGAAGTGGCAAAATAACATTACATTGGACATGGCTGCATGAAAGGGTTTTATGTTGGCTGCATTGTGTCTTGTTCAGAAGTCAAAAGTTTAAGTGCTACACAGTCTGCTTTCTACAGAGTGCCAGTATTCCTTTCAGTGGGTGTATGCAAGTGGATTATTTTTATTCTTTTTAACCCTTGGTCATTAAGAAAATAACTACTTTGTATGTCTACTTTGGGAAATACGATGATTTGAGTGCAGAACCTTGTTCTGATGTGTATTCAGATAATAAAGTTGTGCTCCAAAACAGGTGATGGCCCATAGGTAGCATCCTATGTGTAGGTCTCTGAAATTGAAGCTTATCAGTCAGGTTAACTAGATATTTCATTATATGACATTTGCCAATAGACTTTACTCCTACTATTTACTGAACATTAGTTACTCTATTACTTTTATTCATATGGACGTGGTTTTCTGGTTTGGTTTGGTTTTTTGCAAATTGAGCCTGGTGAACTGACAGCTCTGCCTGTGCTTTAGTCCCATGTGTTCTGTGGTGGCACACTGCTTTAAAGGCCCTTGTAACGCAAAAGATGGACCTTCCCTCCCTATTTCCACACCATGCTGAAGATTGTCTTTTCAGTCTGCCCACAGCTGTAGCATCCTATAACGGGGGAAAAAAAAGGGGGNAGTCCTGCTAAAAGTGTTACAGCAGCTAAATGACAGTCTTGTTCACTTTTTTGCATCTGAAGAGTTTCAGCTAGTAGATTGTGCTGGGGTTGTTCAGCCTGGAGAAGAGGAGGCTCCGAGGAGACCTAATTGCAGCCTTCCAGTTACCTGAAGGTGGCCTACAGGAAGGCTGGGGAGAGTCTGTTTACAAAGGCCTGCAGTGATAGGACGAGGGGCAACGGCTTTAAGTTGGAGAAGA